>BJKQ01000004.1:3000000-3186965 GCA_006538405.1 Hansfordia pulvinata
GTGATGCATACCTACCTACCTACGGACCAGATCCCGGATCCGAAGTGCAGCGATCTGAGTGCGCACGGGACGCTGCAGAATAAGACACATGATTCATTAGGCTCAAGCTGGACAGCCAATCAACCCGACCAGACTGGAAGGCTGCCCGAGTTCTACCGGCGCGGCTGCGTCTTGCCTGGGCACGTGGGCAGCATCAGCAATCCAATAAAATGGTCAGCCGCGAGGCGACAGCGCGACTTGCGCAGAGCCGTTCTGTGTCACCTTCGGCAGGAGTAGGCGAGGAAGCCATGCACCGGACCGACTGCCGTGGAGCAGCAGCATCGGAACTCTCGGGGCTGTGGGAAGACGATTCGTGCATCATCCAGGGCCTCACCTTCCCCCCATGCGCCTACTCGCCGATGGCAGTCAAGAGACACCACCCAAGGAGAAGGAACCGCCCGGAGCTCTCTCTGTCTTGTTGATCAGCCGAAGCCTTCACCAGCCGAAGGAAAACAAACATTCCTCCTCATACAACGTCAATCAGTAGCGATATACAATGAGCTCACCCACCCAGGCCGGCATGGACTCCCCCGCGCCCAAGGAGTCGCCGGAGACGAACGGCCACACGAACGGCCACGCGGACGGCCACGGCAACGGCCACCCGAATGGACACACGAATGGCCACAATACTGGACACACGAATGGCCACAATACTGGCCACACGAACGGCCACTTGAACGGCCACACGAATGGCCACTTGAACGGCTTCACGACCGGCTCCCATGCGAAAGCAGAGGAAGACGAGGACTACGAAGAAGACGAGGACGACGACTATTCCGATGGCTCGGCGCCGTCGCTACCTGATGTCTATACATTAGCCTCCGAGTTGGAGCCACCGACTGACTGTTTCCAAGTCGAGCTGCTCGTCACCAACCAAATCGCGGCTTTCTCGCCTTCCCCCGGCGCCGCCAGAACGAGTTCTGGCAGTACATTGTGCGGCGGAGGGACCCGCTGATGAGCAGAGATGTGAGGAGCAACATTATCCACGTAGTTCCTGTTGCAGCAAACAACGGTTACCGCAGGTTCGTATTCCAGGTACAGCGCGGCGTGAGACTGTACTCGTCCGTGCTATGGGGCCCGCCAGGGCAACGGCGCGGCCGGCGGGAAGAGCTGGCGTCGCTGCCGGGGAGGCTGTTCGAGGTCGACGAGTGGCGGCCACGGCGGCCGGGACGCACCCTGCTCGAGTACGATTACGACGGCTGGGAGAGTCACGACGACGACGGTGACAGCGACGGCCCCAGCAACCCCCCTCCCGATCTACTGTTCAATAGCGGTGTGCTGCTGTATGACGCGCAGCCGCGGTGCGAGTTTGAGAGACGGTTGAGCGCGGTGCCAGTGCCGGCACAGGCGCCGGGCGAGAACCACGTAAGTCTCGTGCTCCTTGTCTTTGCGGCCTTCTTTCATGAACCCCCTCCCGCTTAACCTCGCTTCGACTGACCATGTCATCTATCTTGCAGAGGCCCGAAAGCCAGCTCTGGGTGATCGAATCCGCGCGGGTGCTGGCTGCGCAGGGAATATGGCCGTGGTCGGTGACGCATGCGCTGGAGGCAAGGGCCGCATTTACGGGGGGTGGTTTGTGAAAGAAGGGCCACGTCGGCCGGCCCGGTCTGCGCTGAGCTGAGCTGGGACACCGGGCCGGGTCGGCCGATAACGGGTCAGAGTCGGGCCGGTCCCGGTGCGGTGATGACACGAGTGCCGCGCAGCGGAGCAGGGCGGGGGCCGGCGGCGAGTGCGGGGCTCTCGCGCGCGTGCGCCTTTCGCCTGACAAGCCAACTTTCATTACGACCCGGGACAAAGTAGCAGAGTCCAGTCCCACCTACTGTCCAAGAGTTCCCTTAATCATCTGACGATCTAATCCGGTCCACCAATATCTACCGTACATACCTAACAACAGCACGCGAGCCCCTCGCCCCTACAACAGCCATCGGCATCATCAGCATTTATCACTCCCGCCATGGCTCCCACAGCCACCGCAGACCTCGGCCCCGCCGCCGTCACGGCCAAGGGTGCCGAGGAGCTACAGCTCGAGAACGGCCGCCCCGTCGACCCGGAGGGCACGGACAAGACGCCGCTCGAGGCCATCTCGCACGGTGTCGTCATGCCAGGTGAGCAGATGCAAAGCAGCCCAGCCCTTCCCCCCTTGCACGCCTCAGACTGTCCCCATCACCACATGGAAAGTATCAACAGACTGACCTTCCCTTCCTGAGAAGGCATCCCAACATTTCCCTCTTTCCAGGCCCATCGCCGCCACGTCCTCGTGCACATGGCGGCAACATTCCGCTTCTTTGCGCGCTCGGGCTTCACCGAGGGCCAGTCGGGCCACATCTCGGTACGCGACCCGGAGTTCCCGGGGCTCATGTGGATGAACCCGCTGGGCCGCCATTTCGGCATGCTCGCGGCCGGTGACATGATCCTGCTCGACATAGCGACGGGCCGCGTGGTCGGCGGCAACGCGTCGAGACCCGCCAATGCCGCCGGGTACCTGATCCACAGCGCCGTTCACCGGCGCCGCCCGGCCGACGCGCACGCCGTGTGCCATGCGCACAGCAACGCGGGGCGGGCATGGAGCGCCTTTGCGCGGCCCCTCGAGATGCTCAACCAGGACGTGTGCAACTTCCATGGCGCCCACGGCGTCTACGCGCAGTACGGCGGCATCGTCTTCGCCGCCGACGAGGGAGAGCGCATCGCCGACGCCCTAGCCGGTCACAACAAGGGCCTCATCCTCATGAACCACGGCCTGCTGACCGTCGGCCACACCGTCGACGAGGCCGGCTTCATGTTCGGCCTGCTCGACCGCTCCTGCGCCATGCAGCTGCAGGTTGAGGCCGCGTCTGCCGGGGGCAGCGGGGCCTCGCAGCCGCTACGGCGCAACATCATCAGCGACGAGGAGGCCGCGTACAACTTCAAGATGGCCAGCGAGCCCAACGCGCTGTACCGCGAGGCTCAGCCCGACCTCGAGTTCGAGATGGAGATGGCCGGCGGCGAGGACGTCCTGGCACGCGGCTTGGACGCCCTCGGCTTCGTCCCATGAAAGGTGGGCAGGTAGGCAGGCGGTGGAGAAGAGAGGAAGACAAAAGGGGCCGAGATCCCGGCGCCGACGGCACGACCATGGAGGCCCGGCCCGCTCCGGGAAAGGAGGGCCGATTCCCACCCCACCCCCGGACTCCCTCCCCGGATTTGCTCCTCTAGCCTTTGCCGCTACCCATCTGCCTCGGTAGCGTTTGCGGAAACGATGCGTACGGCAACGGACTTGAGATTATGGCGCAAGGAAAGAGTACATGCTCAAGGAAGAAGAAAGAGATATTTAATTATAGCCTAACCTCCACACTCTTTTCTTGCCTCTGATTGCGAGTAGCCCCGTCGCGCGAAGCTACTACGAGTGAGAGCATACACCATCTAACCCCACTGCCGGTGGCCCCAGAACGGGCTTCGGTACGGCAATGATGGCACGCCGACTGTGTAGAGGGGAGGCGTACGATGCAATCGCTGCAGCCCCCCGCCCCTCGTCACGTCGGTATGCCTTGCACGTACTGGCGCCCCCTCATGCCGGCGCGAGATAGCCGGCTCCCCCTGTCACCATGACGCCGTACGTTACCTTGAACGTGGGGAAATCTTGAGCCTTTTCCACTTAAGCATCGCGAGATGCGTACGGAGCACAGATAGACGCAAGAAGAGAGCGAATTTGCCCGGGGGGCAAGTCCTTTCCTTTCCCCCATGTCACCGAGCCAAGGCTCCCCAGCCGCGGTGTCGTCCCCAGTCTCTTCCTCCGCAAAACCCCCCCGGCTCTTCGCAGGCCGACGCGGGGCAAAGTCCCAATCTCGGGCCCGGCGCCCCCTCGTCTCCCCCCTCCCCCGAATCGCCTCCACGATTTCCCCCGCCGCAACAGGACGCGGTCCCCGTCGTCTCAAGCGCCGGGGACAACTCTCGATCGCGCCATGCTGCAAGCGGGGTCTTGCATGCGAGCCGGTAGTTGATAGCCCCCCCCCCCCCCCCCTGCTCCTGTCCTGTCCTGTGTCGCTTCTACGAATTCACGCAAGTAGAAATTTCACATGGCTAGCATACGAGTAGGGCTTTCTTGCGAGTACACGTATGAGTGCCCCTTCCCTCCTCGTCTGCAGACGGCCCGAGCAAGCTAGAGCTCCGTGGGAATATTTTTCAAACGGCCGCACGGCGGGGGCAGTCCACAGACAGGACAAAACCGTAAACAAATAAATAAATAGAAAGATGCGCAGAGGGAATCTACAGATACGAGCACACACACTTGCACAAGTCTCCTCCTTTACCGCGTCGCCGGGTACGCGAGCCACTCTGCAGCTCTCAGGACCCGACCGGTCAAGCCGGTGTACGATAGACCAAAGAAGAAGAAGAAAAGAAAAGAAAAAAAGCGTTCGAATAGCGCCCAGACTGGGCCCGCGACGTTGACACTACTGTTGATGAGTTGTGCTTGGGAAAAGAGGAGACAAAAAGCAAATCCCGGATGCAGGTGTGATGTGACGTGAGAGGGAAAAAAAAAAAAAAAGACGTTGGGAGGACCACGCGCGGACAAGACCAGTTGGAAAATTTTCGGCGCCAAGCAGGCCTGTCACTCGTTGGACGCTTGCCTGTCAGCTCGTACGCGTAGCAATGATGTGGACCTTGAGTGAGAGGCGCCGTGGGGCGACAGCGCGAGAGAAGGGGGGAGCCGCCAGAAAAGAAGAGGAAAAAGCAAAGCGACGATGCCAGGAACGGCCCGCTGTGGGAACCCCCCCCCCATCTCGCTCCGCCGCCCTTTCTTGGTCTATTCACTCTCTGATGCAACAACATTCATCAAGCTTGGCTCGCCCGCCCCGGGCCCCCCAGATTGGTTCTGGTGACTGGACTGATGAGGCGGAGAGCCGCCGTTTCGTATGGTGGACGGCTGCCGATCTTGTGGCCATCTCGCACGGGGAGGCGTGGGCGCCGCTCTGTCCGTCCCGTTCGCCACAGGCCGATTCCAACACCAAGACCGCCCGGAGCTGCCGTGCCACGTTTGTCTGGTGAAGACTTTTTTTTTTATTTCCTTGCGCAGGTGGGTCGGGGGGGGGAGGGCGCTCAGCTCTTCGCTCACAGCGCACGAAGCATCGTTATCGTACCAGCGGCACCACCCCCCTGAGACACTGCGCGGAATGCTAGACCCCCATTTCATGAGATGTTTCGGCAGCTCACGTCTAGCGAGCCGACTGGGCGAAGGGACGAGCGGCTCGTACAGCCACGCCACCTCTGCATCTCGACTTCGAGGCGGGAGGCGCGTCTTTGGTGAAGGAAAATTTCCCGCCGCCGGTTGCAAGTTCCCGGTGTCTGCCCAGTTGCGCCTCGCTTGTGGAAGGAGGTGACACAAAATTCGACTTCGCGCCCACCCGCGAAAGTGTCCAGACGCAGCCGTACTCGTACGTAGTGGAGTGAACCCCTGATGGCTCCAGACAGACTGCAAAAGCGAAGAGCTGGACGACTCAAACCTCTACTCGTGTGTTTCTTGTCGTCCGCTAGCTTCGTGGAGCCCTGCACCAGTGGGCCAAGCCATGTGTCTGTTGTCTGTTGTACGCGTGCGAGTACAAGCACTCGTCTCTCATCGAAAGACTGGAAACCACCTGCCCCCTATCTCCATTCGTGAACTGGGCTCTCTCTCGTACGGTGTCGTACTCGTCGGCCTCCGTGTGCTCGTCGGCCTCCGTGAACTCGTACGCGCACTGTACGAAACGGAGCGAGCAGCAGCGCCAGCCCGGCGGTCGTTCATGGGGAATCGGGCTGTTAATGCGCAGGTCGCTACCGAAATCAGGACGTTTCGCATCGCCTCCAGAGCCCGCTGCCCTGCATTAGTGTTCTCGGTCCCTCACATAGTCCACGGTCCGGCAGCTGTCGTCATGCAGGTCATAAGCCGAGCCTCCTGTGATAGGAGCAGGAGAGCCACTTGAGCCATTTACTGCAGCAATCCCCGGCCAATGCGTGCTCGTAGGGATACTCGTACGACAGGGGCAGCAGCCAGCGAGCCAGCAACCAAGTAACCAGGCACGCCAGGCATGGCAAGCCAGCCAGCCAGCCAGCCAGCCAGCTACAGGTGGCCCGGGCTCGCCTCCAGACCGCTGTGCGCAGGCATTGGTTGAGTCGCCGCCCCAGAACATGCGACTTGCTCGTCATATTGCATCAGTCATTCAACGGCGTGAGAACCACGGGTGGTGGGAATGCGGCCACGGGGCTCCTGCCAGTTCGTTCACACCACCGGTAAACAGGTGGAGGATCTGCTGCGCGCTCCGTGTGCCGTGCCTGAACCCAGCAAAGAGCCGCTCCAGAGTGCCAAGCTGAGCCGCCGCGAGCGACGACTACGAGTGCTCGTGCGTCGTGGTGCCCAGAGAACGGAACTTGCATGCTCGCCGGCACTGCAATGTGGCCCTCCCTCGCTGTCCGCTAGCAAGCGGCTCATCACGCATGAGCTGCCCTTGCTCCTTAACCGAGCCCGAGCCCGCCTGGCGAACCAACACCCACATGGCCGACGGTCGGTTTGGCGGGTCCGAGACAAGCCAACAACAAGTCTCTAGACAGTTGACAGAGCAAGTAGCCGTACTCAGCTGGTCGTGGTCGCGAGTCCTCTTCTCTTTTTTTTTTTGGTGGAACGATCTCGATGCGATGCAGGAGTAGCGAGGCCCAAATGCATCTGTGAGACCCGACGGTGGGGGCCGAGGATCTGCACAATGTTGGATGGGCGGGACGAGGCGAGGCGCCCGCCCTGTGGGGTGGCTCGCCTGGGAGAGCAGAGCACTGGGCACCGAGCATGGAGCACTGGCCAAGTGACTTGAACACTCGGGCTTGCTCGCTGGTCGGCGGGCGGAAAGCCTCTTCAAACGTGATTTCGAGACATTGTCGTTGACCCAGGCAGGACCATACGAGTATGAGCACTCAATGTGGGCTGGCTGGCGTGAGACGCTGGCCGACGCTGGGACGCGTGGCCCCGCCGCACCGCACCGCACGGAGCCGGGCCTGGTCCGTCCTCGTCGGGAGCCGGCTGCTGTCTTGGCCATGGCCTGTGCGTGCTGCGGAGGGCCAAGATGCGGCTGCCAATGGACCACGTAGCTGACGGGGCCCAGGGACGACGAGGCTGTCCCTCCAATAGACCCCTGGGGGATTCCACGTCCAAGCGGGGTGGTTCAGGCCTTGCCTTGACTCGGCCGCGCTGTTGGCACGCTGCGGCGGCGCGGCAGAGTGGCTTTCGAGGCCGTCGAACCACTGTTCCCAGAGGGAGAGAGAAGCCCGACTGCGACGTGGATCCGGGTACAGTAATCCCAGCCTGGAAGTTAAGTGGGCGTGAGAGCCATGCTGTCATTGGCGTTGCCACAGCCGGTGTGGCACGGAGGCCCAGGAGGTTTATGCGCCTTTGTTGTTGTTGTTGTTGTTGTTGTTGTTGCCGCTGTTGGGATGCAATGCAATTCCTTCGTTCAGCGAGCCACACAGCTGCCGGGCGTCATCGGATCGGAGGCATGTTTGCGGGCCAAGGCGAGCAGACAGAAAAAAGCCGGCCACCAAGGAAAGACATTGGCGGCGGCGCCGGGCGGGTCTCTTTGATAGGCGAGGCGGGCTCGAGGGGGAAAAAAAGCAATGTCGAAGAACTGGAACGTGGCACAGCCCGAGCCTGGGAACGCCTCGAGGAGCCGGGTTGGCCAGCCCAGGCGCGGAGCACGAGAGTCGACGCCGGGCAGCTGAACCAATAGCAGCGGGCGTCTGCTGGGAGGGGGCCGTGGGTGAGACTGGCTGACACGCTGGCGACGGCAGCCTCACCGGCTCAGCCATCCACGATCCATCCGCCCGCCATTCGTCGGCCGCAGTCTGAGACCTGTTCCGGTTGGTGAAGGCGGCCAGAATGATGCCCACCACCCGATACAGCTACCGAAGGTCGACGCAACACCGACTCAGGCGCCTCCGTCTGAAGAACCCAAATGGATCCGGGGCCCTCCCGAGAGCGCAGTCTGGTGGAATCGCGGCTGGCGGGCTGGGTTCCGACACGGCGTCTGGGGGATTGATGGACGGGGGCGCGCGACTGGCTCCAGAGGGCGCGTAGGTTTGATGAGCCTCGCAACGTTTCTGGCCCAAACCCCTCATTCCAAGACCAGGGCTGACGCCTCGGAGCCTATCTAATCTGGGACGGGGGCGTGTCCGCAGTAGGTACCGTAGGTAGGCAGGGAGGCGGGCTGGCAAGCAAGGCGGATCTCCAGGGCTCGGCGCTCGACGCGACGCGCAAAGAGAGTCTCGACGTGGCCGGCGAGATGCTGGAAGGGGCAGTGGGACCGCGGCGGTATCCGGCGAGCCTGCGTGTGTCGTCGTACTCCCAAGGCCATCAGCCGAAGCCGGGCATGACTGCGGCAAATGGCCCGAGGTGGCCCGATGGGATTTCCTTGACCGGGTCGATGGAGGGACGACCACTCGCAGCGACCTCCCTGATGTCGGCCGCCTGTGGTCCAGGGACAAGCAGTCTGGCCAAAAGCCCATCGAGTGTCCGATGTCGCACGGGATGCCGCTGATGGTAGAAAATCCGACCATGAGGTTCGGCTGATGGGAGGACGAGTACTCGTAGGCTTGGGGCTCTCCGATGCGGCGGCCGGTGCCGTGGCGCCCAGCTCGTGCCGATATCGGGCGTTGCAGCTGGGCGGCAGCGCTTGCTCACGTAAGAGGGCTTGCCATCCGATGCAGATGCGATAGCTAAGGTAGGGGCGGTGCTGGGGGGCAATGGGGCGATGGATGGCCGCCGGGTCTTCGGGCTCCGGATTGGAGGAATGTCGTTGAGGCCGCGAGAGCGCGGCGCCGATACGGAGCACCGAGATGAGGCGGCTACGGGTTGGTCGGCCCGCCGATTGGCAACGCCGAGGCACCGTCCTCACTGACAGGGAGGGACCTGAAAACGGTTTGTAAGTGTGCAGTGTGAGTCAAGCATACGGGACCCGCTATTACCTACGGGATGGTACTCGTACGAGAGAGCGACTCGGTAAGGTTCATCTTTACGGCTTTCTACCAACCGTATCCGATGTGCTTCCTTTCATTATCACTATCACTATGAAACGGTGAAGAGCGCTCTCGTCCCAGTCCAGACGTACGAGTAGTGGAGGTACTTGCACCAGAAATACGCGTACGATACGGCCAGGGATAAGACGCTTGGCGCGCAAGGGATTACCGGGCCACTATTAATAGCGCAGCACCAGCAATGTGAGTAAATAAAGCACAGGTGAAAAGTCATGTCCCGAGACGGTGACGGCACAGCCGACAGGGATGCGAGTATACGGATAGACACAGTGCTCCGTGGGCGCCTTTTGCGTGCTGATGGAGCCATGATGATGCCCAGATCACGTAAGGAATAAAGTATGTAAGGAAAAAAAAAAATCCAAATCCGCAACAGACCGGGCCCGCGTCGACAAGGGATGCAGGCAGAGCTGTATCAGCCGATTTGTGAGTCGACGCATCCCTCCCCCCTGAGTGATCATTGTGGATGCCATTGCGCCGGCCGCGCGGAGGTGCTGTGCTGGCATGACCCAAGACGGCCTGGTACTCGTACGAGTACTCGGGCACCGATGAGGTTGAGAGCTGACAGCGAGAAGAAGAATGATGAGGACGGGCCCAAGGGGAGGAGGGCTTGGATATCAGCCCACAGGGCCGAAACACGTCACGGAGGGACTCGGAATTTGACAACGTCGTCAGCGTGCCAGTGCCCAGCTGCTGCTCTGCTGTTGCGGCGGTAGTAGGTACTCGTACGAGCAGCCGCGACCCTTTGCGCCAGGGGGGGCGAGGAGAAGAAGCAATCTCGAAAATTTTCATGCCCGGCGCAGATGGCCCGTGAGGTGGACGTTGCTTTCTGGGACCTGCGCGAGATCGGACGGCGTCCATTGGCCACGGCGGTTGCACGACCGACTCGGCAGTGCGGGCCGCCTGCGAAACAGCCTCGCAAGAATTGCCGTTGCCATTGCAGGCTGGCAGAGGAACCCCGGAGAAGGCATTGGACGTAGGGCAACAGACGGAAGAAGAGCAAGAAAACTCTGCTGTCGATACCTACCGATGCTCCTCATCCCTTCTCATGTCTACTCGTAGGCTCATGCTGACCCGTGTGCTGATGCTGCGCTGCGGGCATCCGCACCCGAATGCTTATTATTATGCCTGGGAACTATGGAGCCGGGTACGGGGCCCAGTCCGGCCCGGGCCAGTCGGGTGGCTGTAGCTGTGTACGGAGTAAGTTGGGCGGAGCGAATGAGGAGCTGCATTTGATGTCGTATACACCACACTCTGCAACGCTGGGCTTTGTTATGCCAATGCCTGCGTCCGGATCAGTCAATGCAAGCCAGGTTGACCATATGTACGAGCATGACTCCTAACTTGTTCGCTCCGTATGTTTCGCAACGACCTGGAAGTTCCTTGGATGACGGCCATTGGGAATCCACTCGGCGCCTAGTAATCGAATTTTTGAATGATGATGATGATGATGATGAGGACGGGACCCCATTTTTCCCCATGACAGTGCCAATCAGGCTTGTGGCTCACTTGTGTCACCACCGAGTGAAGTACGCGTAGTCAGTGTCCGCAACCTTGTCCCCATCTGGGCGTTGAGCCACGAGCATCTCTCAATAATAATAACAATCGTAAGCCCCTGGCTTGACATTCCAGCGGCCGCCGCCAAGCCTGGGCTCAGCTAGGCTGGTGAGCATAGTGCGCGTACGGAGGTGTCATGTCACCGTAATTCCTCGCGTAGTGTCTCCACCCGTCCGGTGGATTCGGCCGGTTCAGGTTGGTGTCAGTCCTTGTCGTTGTCATCAACTCACGATCCGCAGAAAAGTCAAACCAGCTCATCAACGAGGCCCCACGAGTATCCGTCCTCGCTACGGAGGGGTTGGTTTGTTGCTTGCGGGCGGCGGATCGCCAGGAGGGCACGGAGGGGCCGCCCGAGCTGTCCAAAGGCTGGCTTGTGCGTGGGCCCATTGCATACGTGCGGTTGTGGTATCCGCGTCAGGTTGAGTTTGACGGGATGCAGCGCCAGCAGCACGCGCCAGAGCAGAGGCTGAAGATCTTGTCGGGGGGCGCCTTTGCTGGCACGGGTAGCTGACGCAGAGACGCAGATGCAGATGGACCGGTGGCGCGCTGTCGTCCCATCATCTCGCCAGCATAGGTAGCGCGCGCCCCCGAGATTTCCACAGGCTTCCAAGATTTCCAAGGCCCGGATATCCTGCACGGTCTATTTGTGCAAGTACATACTCCGTCCTTGGCCATGGGTGCAGCGGACAAGACCGGCATTTCGCTGGCTGCGGGACCCATGGATGGGAGCGTGGGTAGGTCCCAGCCTCGCGCCAGGCTTTTTTTCTTCTCTCCCCCTTTATTACTGGTATTGCGCATACGAGTACGGACATTCATCTACACGTAATATTTGCGAGGAGTTTTTTTTTTTTTTTTTTCGAGCGTGCCGACGTTCAGCACTGTATTGACGTTTCGGACGCAGCGGAGCCTCTGGCGCGTTGCGGAGGCCGCACGGATGCTGTGCTGCCAGGTGGTCGCCGCGTGCTCCGTCGCGTACGGCGTACGGGATCAGGAATGGAACTGTGATGCGCGACTGCGCGGCCGAAGGGGGCTCGGCGGGGCAGCGGCGCAACCGCAGGTATCGATCAATCAGAGAACGACGCAGGCGCTTGGGATGCGCGTGCTCGGCGTCTGCGGATATCGTGAAAGGGGGAGGGCGACGACGGGCCGTGGAAATGAGGCGCCAGCTCGAGTCTGGCAAGTACAGGCGTAAGGGACGAGGAGGCTCTTGGATTATGAGGCGGTACTCGTAGCTTTCATGGGAGAGCTCGGAGCTGGCAGCTGGAGCTCTCCCCACAGCCCGGGACCCCGTGCGACACCTGCTAGAACTGCATTAGGCTCGGCAGTCGCCTGCCCGGTCCCCTTTCCCTGCCCTCAACTCCGTACTACTCGTACTCCGTAAGGACCGAGAGCGAATTTCGAGAAAGACGGAAGGGGGACAAATCTCAAAGGTTCCGCCATTGCGGAACAGCCACCGCCCCAAAAAGGGCAGGGGTTTCCGACGCCCGCAGGGGTGGCGAGGAAAGACGGGTGAAAGGTGAAGAGAGAAGAGAAAAAAAAGTACGCGTGCGGGCGGCGCGCTGGGCCGGCCACGGTTAGCAGCTCCGGTAGTCGACGGAGCGAACCACATAAGGCACACTGACTACCACTCGCAACCCCAAGTGAGCCATCACGCTACCTACCTAGACACCTTGGGTACCTAGATAGGTAGGTACCGAGTGCGAATACTCATGCTCTCGAATTACCTTACCTGCATGGAGCTTGAGGTAACTAGGAACATGTATCCACTCCGTACGCCTCAATATTACGACATATCCCTCCAGCCAGGGACCCGTCGCTGTCAATCTGGTAATGGGACTGTCACAGTCACAGTCACAGTCACGGTCCATGTCGCGGTCGACGTCCCCTTCAACGTCGATAGCCCCGGCGGACCACTTGCGGCGCCCGGCCTAGAAGCCACGGGGAATGATCAAATCTCGCCATCGACTAAAAAACCGGGGCGGCGGCGGCAGCAGCAGCAGCAGCAGGACACGAAGAACAAGAACAGCAACTTGGGAGACTCGCGCGGCCTCTCTCTCCCTTCTGGCGCAGCCGAGCCCCGAATATTCGCAACCCCTTGCCCCGACCGGGCCACCGACGCCCTCCCGGACATGATACATGATGGCCCGAGATGCACCTCACCCCACGGCTCCCCAAAGGCCAGTCAGCAGCAGCCCAAGCTTCCCATCTTGATCCGTCTCGCCGCCTCCAATCCAGCCCAGTTATCTTGCCACTGGCGCGCTCGCCCCGCGCCCACTCGCCCACGGCTAAGGCCTGGCTGGGTCCTTTGCAAGGTCTGGGGAATTCGCCACTGGTCTGCTGCTGCTGCTGCTGCTGCTGCTGCTGCTGCTGCTGCTACTGCTGCTGCTACTGCTGCAACAGGCCGCCGCTGGCCAGCACTCGGACGGGTCGGTCGATCGGTCGTCGCTGGTGGTCGTCCGTCTCCCAGCACACGCAAAGGTCCCCTCCTCCTCGAACTAGATCCCCCGCCGGCTGGACGCTACAAGGAAGGCCTAGTGCGCCTCTCTCCTTCACTTATTCTTCTGTGCCTCTCCCTCGCTCCCCACCTCAGGTGCCCGCCTTTTCTACACATCTCCAGAGTTTCCCCCATCTCCGTCCGTGGGGACCGCAGGCTGGCCCTGGCTCGTTACGGCGGGGGGATGGTGCCCGTGGCGTGGCGGGGCGGAGCGCACAGCGTCACAGCGTACGCAGTATGGAGTTATGGCGTATGGAGCATGGAGTTACATGGGTCTCTCTCTGTCTGCGTCGTGCATGCAGACCGAGCAGATACGACAGCTTTTACTCTCGCCTCGCGGGGGAGGGGGGGTCGTACGACAGCACCATTATATCCCTCGTGAGCCTAACCACCCCTGCTTTCTACCACAGGAGCACATACACACTCTCGTACTTGTGGTTTTTTGGAGGATGAGTCGTAATAGGTGGTCACTCAGTCAGTACCTAGCAGGCGTGCGCGCATGGCTTTGTGTGCCGCGGGGGTGCCTGAAGATCACCGCGTGCGCGCCCGCACCCACCCACGCGCCCATGCACGCGCACGGAATCTTTTTTTTTTTTTTCACAGCCGTGCTGGGCCAGACCAGACCAGGGACCGGCCGGCCGGCGCCTTTCCTCGCCCCTGGCACCAGAGGAAGGCCGGAGACTAGGTAGATAGGTAAAGAGAACCATCTACTCGTAGACGGGATCCCTTTCGGCAGAAACCCTCTGTTCTCGTGCCCACCCCCTCCTGGGTGCTGGCAGCCGAGATCAGGCGCCGGCCCCTCCCCCCGTCCCCTCGTTGGCTGGGCCCGTGGAAGAAACAACACAAGAGGAAATCCCACAAGAACCGGCGGGCTGGGGGACGCCAGGCAGGCAGGCGGGCGGGTGTGTCAGTGTCAAGTGTCAGTGTCAAAAACGTCCAACTGACCCGGCATGGGAGCAAGACGAGTGCAAAACGGGCCCCATCGTCGTTGCTAGTTGGCTTTTAGGCCGTCAGACGGCGCCGTGCCGGGACCCATTTGGGGGGGAAGGGGGGGGGGGGGGGGGGGAGCCCACGAGCACTCGCATCGCGTAACCCCGGACGCAGCGGGCTACATGCACTCGCCGCGGATCGTCGTCAGGTGTGTCAGGCTGGAAGGTCCGGGAGGGGCGTCGTACCCGATCACCTGCCTGCACGATACGCCGCCTCCTTCGCCAGAGAACGCGCACGCGAAAGAGAGACTGAGAGAAAAGAGAACAAGGCTGGGTTGGAATGGGGGTTTCAACCTAGAGAGAGAGAGAGAGAAGCTACACATACGATAGCCGTGGGCAAACCCCCCCCCCTCCCCCTTGACTGACTGACTGACTGACTGACTGACAAGACATACAAAACCCCGATAGCCGGTCCGTCCGTCTAACTAGCGTTGAGGAGACGCCGAAGCCTCCTCCTCCTCCCGTCCCGCCTCCTCTTGCGAAACTGCCTACCCCCCCTGACTATCAGGAAAGGAATTGCGACAGGTGACTTTATTGACAAACGGACGGGACGTCGGGCTGGCTCATGACCGACCAGGCATGATGGGATCAGGGGAGGGGGAACGGGGTTTGCCTGGCGCTCGCTCGCGGCCGTCACGCTTCTCGTATAAGTGGTGCAGGCGGAGGAAAAGGTCAGGTAAGGTAGTACTGCGTTGTGCGTGTTAATAAGAGTCCGTTCTCAAGGTACTGTACCCAAAGCCGCCCGATAATGGAGGGGGGCCTGGTTCTCGCGTTCGAGAGGGCGCCACCCGAGGAACTACATGCCCAACTCGGTCTCGTGCGTGCTGTGTGCGTGTGTGTATGTGCGATCTGTAAACTGTGCTCGGCTGTATTCTGCTGTGCTGTGCGGTGCTGTGCGGTGCTGTGCTGTGCTGTGATGTGCCATCGTGTGCTGTGCGGTGGGCGTGCGCCGTGTGCTTGCCAGTCTCCCCCGAGGGGGGTGTACTCGTCGTACCCGGGAGGTGAGAGAGGTACTTCGCTCGTGTGCCTGTAGGTACGAGTCTGATCGGCAGCCCGGTCGAGTTTTCACGATCGACGACTCTGGGGAAATGGCACCAAGAGAGCCACAGCGCGAGAGAGAGAGAGGATAAACCCGCCCACTTCGCAGCGCCCTTTCCCCACTTTATTAACCACCCGTTCCCACCACACATCGGAAATCGACACTACTCGCACCAGGCGGACATCACCTACTGCTTTCGTGCCCGCCCTGCGAGCGCCCGCCCCCCCCCCCCCCCCCCACCCTGACAGCGCCTCTGGGCACCCGCTGGTTGAAATCTCAGGGAAGATGCCGAAGGCGACGCCCTCATGCCGCTTCAGGAAGGTTTCGCTTCGTTCTCCCCCATCCCGCCCCGCCGCCCTCTCCACGGGCGATCCGGCCTGCCCACGGCGACGGGCGATCCGGCCTGCCCACGGCGACGGGCGATCCGGCCTCTCACCCTGGCCGCTTCTGTATGCCCAATGTGGTACTCTTGGAACATGGCGTCGCCAGCGCGAAAGGCAGGCACGCAGCCATCTCGAATTGTCAACTAGATCGTAAATACACAGGTATCAGGCCTGATGCTAGGGGAGAGAAGACGAAAGACAGAGAGAAAAGAGGAAGATTGGCAATGAACGCTTTCATCATCTGCCGGCAGCCTCGTCATTCTACAGTCATCACACAATGGACATCGGAAATCGGACAATAATTAAGGTTTGACAGTGTCTATTCGGATGCTTCGACCAGCACCGCTCAGGACTGGCCGAGGGGCCAGTCGTGGCCAGGCACCCGGCTGCTGGACCCTGGGTCTATGGTAGTGGAAACCTTGATTCAGGAAAAATTTCATCGGCCTTCCTTGCCGTCCGGGCCAGCCCCGGCTCTCTTGAGACCTTCCATCATGCAAGTTCCCATGCAGGGGACCGTTTGGAAGAACGCCTTGACCAACCCATGGTACAACCTCTGGGTCCGTGATTCCCGTCATGCGGTTCTCCCTTCCATCATGCCGATTCCTTGCTCCCTTGTCCCAACATGTCTTCCGATGATGCCATTGGATGGTAAAACAAAAAACGTCCTCGGCACGCTGCTTCGCTCAAGCAGTGACCAGACGCAAATAACAATCCTCATGCCAATGACCCCGTGATACGCCCACCGCTGAAGCCGAGATGATAAATAAAAAACGAGAAACTTTTGTGATGCTGCGCGCCGGTATATGATTCTTGTACAGGGAAAAGGTGAAAAAGGGAATTGGGCGTGTTCGTAGGTGCCGAGCCGTTTGTGACAGTATGTTGAACAGTAGTAAGGAGTGAGTCGTGTTGAGCCGTTGATTTAAACAAGGTATGCCATGGGTATAAAAAAATAAGAGTGGCGAAGGGTTGATGGAGAGAAAGGGTTAAAAGTGTTGTCGTACAGAGCACGCTCGAGGGCTTAGTGGGAGCGGCGTCGTTGAACATGCTCAAATGAGCTGGCGTAGTCTCTTAATTGTTGCTTGGCGTTGCTCGACAGTTGCGTCGTCTCATTCGCCGAGGTGGTGCTTTGTAGGGAGTAGAGGCTGCTGTAGGAACTCGAGGGGGTAAGGACTTGGGTCGAGGTGGACGAGGCTTCTGCTCCGGGTGCCATGGAGACCGAGGCCTTGGTGAAGTCGTATGCGGGCGCGAGGTACAGACCACCGTGGGGCCGGGAGGAGCTGGCCAGGGCCGGAGACTGGGCGGGCGTTGATGTCGTTGAGGAGGTGGACTTCTCAAAGTCGGACAGCCTGCAAGATTCGGAGCAGTAGGTCGCTCCCTCCGTCTGCCTGTCACACGCCAGGCAGAACTGGTGTTCCCAAGACAGATCGGCAGACATTGTAGCTGGCGTATGTGTGGGAGGGTGGCAGGTGATGTGGTTGTGTGTGGTGTTGACTAGAAGCGCTGTGTTCAGGTCGAGATCCCGGGGAGGGGAAGGAGTGGTGAGGGCGACGAGCGAGTTTATAGCCGTCGATGATGCAGGGCTTCGCAGGGCGGGCGAGCAGCAGCAGATTTAAGCAAGGTGGCGAAGCGGGCCGGCAGGATGGGCTTGAAGGCGAAGTCGAGATTTCACGTCTAGGCTATGACTGGGTTCAAGGCCGAGGGGCAAGTGGCGAGACAGTCCCGAGGATGGATCTGACGCGGCGTGGTGTGTGTGGGCTGGGCCTGGGTAGGCGAAGAGATGGTGGTTCCGGCTGGGAAGTTTGCGTGATGGGTGGACTGGTTGATGCAAAGAGAGTCGATTGGAGAGTCGTCAAGAGTCAGGACGAGGCAAGGAATGGTCAGTCAGTCGTGGATATGGAAGCAAGATCGAAAGGATGGTGGTCAAGAAGAGGCGGCGGAGATGGGCTCATATGTATAATCAGCCGATGTACGTATAAAATCGTACGGACGCTGGAGTGGAGTGGACCAGACAGCGCTGGCGAGGGAAAGCGAAGGGGGTACGTACCCATGCTCAGGTGGGCTGTCGTGCCTGCCTGTGCAACAGGGCAGCCGCAGGCCCCAAGCGTGATGTAGACTCGCGCCATCATTGCGTGCGAAGGTACGGATGCGCGCACGCTGGCGGTGCTGGCAGCCCAGTGGATTACCCGCAGCCCGCACAGGTGCACGAACCCACAGTGACCCGCTGTCAACCCGCTTGTACAGGGCACGGCGTACGAGTGTGAGTGTCCGGGCTGGGCGGGCAGGTGGGGCTGGGCGCTCCGATGGGCGATGGGCTACTGCCCAGGCTGGCTGGCTTGAAGGAGGGAGGGTGAGTCAAGGTCTGCTGGCGTCACCCCCTCTTGCCCGCAAGAGCAAACCCCCCCCCCCCCCCCCCCGAGCCCCGGCTTAGCACAAAGCCTCGCGGCGGCGGCGTTGAGCCCTGCGGCGTCGGCCTGCAAAGGCAGTGTCTTGGGCCAGTCAGCCCAGGCGGGCCCCGGTCTTGAACCGGCTTGCGCAATGGACGGGCTGCAGAGGGGTGTGATCGTAGCGGGCAGCCGCCCATGTCGAGCCTGCTTCGGTCCTTGCAGGTACGGGGGTACCTGCGCGAGAAGATACGTGGGTACGCAGGTACGAGTACTCTTCCGTCCTCGCGGTGGGGGCTGCAGCTACAGGTGGCGCTAGGCTGGTCGGGCGATAGCGTATCATGCCTCCGCTGATCGGTGGTGGGGACGTCGGGCGTTCTGGCAAGGATGGTGACAGGGAAAGTGAGCAGGGCAGGCGTAGCAGGCACGCAAGGGCGAGGGTGGCTGCTGCAGTCCACTGAGAACGGGCGACCTTACGAGTACCGTATCTCCAGCAGAAGCAGCAACATACGAGCGTCGACCGTTCGCGATGAACCGTCAGACGCCAGAGACGGAGCGAGGAGCTGCTCTGGAGTAGGTACGTAGCTGCTACGGTACCTACGGGCCTCGCTCTGACAGACTGGCACCTCCCAGATTTGCAGCGCCCACGAGAATCCAGACACTGAGCTCGTGGTGTGCTCACCAGCGCTTCGTATGAGTGACTGGGACGGAGAAAAAGCCTTTCTGCGACTGCATCGTTGCTGCGGACGGTCCCCTGAGACCATATTGCGTAGAGCACAGTATCCGAGTACGTACAACCGAGTGATGACTGATGACTGAACCGGCCGTCAGTCGGTGCGCCGGCACCGGCATCGCAAGGACACCGACCTACTCGTGATCCAGCACCGGCACCCAGATCAAGCACCAGCACCGGCGCCGGCACCAGCACCAGCACCAGCACCAGGGATTCGCACCGCGCCAGCGCCAGCGCCAACGCCGCCAGCGCCGGCGCTCGCGCCAGAATCCAGCGCCCGGGCCAGGCGAGGTCGCAGCCAGGTCAGGCCCTCCGGGTGCGCTGACTGATGACCTCTCTGGGCCATTCTCCCTTCAGTGTACGCAGAAGCCGGGCCAGTGCCCCAAACCGGACAAGCCAAGCAGGGCCGCTGGGCCTGTCACGGGAGCGGCCCTCTAGACAAAAATTTTCTGCGAGCCACCAGGGCTGTCAAAGGCTGCTGGGGCCGCCCCCGGGAGAGACTGGCTGTGGTCGTGTCATCGGCACGGACGGGGCCGCTGATGACCGCGCCGGAGGCCATGGCGACAGAGCCAGAGGCGAGACCAAGACTCTGGAGATTGGGAGCAGGAGAAAAAAATTTAGTTTCTAAGAGTCGCCTGCTCCTTTGCCACGGCCGGGCTTGTACGTTTCGAGTTCCTTGGTCCGGTTTTCTCTGCCGGCCATGGAGCCTATCTCCGTCCCGTAAGCCCTGGGGACGCCCCCAGTAAGGGACTACGGGCGCCTGAGTAACTTCCAGGGGGAGGGGTGTTCCTGTGTCCGCAAGCTCCAGTCGCGGGCGGAGCACTTCGATCCCTCACGCCCGTCGCTCTCGCCTTCTCGCTATCCGCCCGAATTCCGATTAAACTCGGGGCCAATGGCTCGGGGTGGAAGGGGGCCTCTTCTGGGAATAAAATGGAGAGAGAAAAAAAAACCAGAGATTGCCCCATTGCCAAACCTTGCCTCCGGATGAAGGATGTCGAAATTTTCTCTTCCTGTCGCCTGGTCTGAGTGACTCAAACTTTTTTCTTTATTTCGCGATTGAGCACGACATTCGAGCCCGAGATCGCAACGGGGCGCCGCGTGCATTACGAGCATGCTCACGAAGGCGAGGCCCACGGACGGATCCCTTGGGATGGTACTTGCGGATAGACGGAGCCTTGGGAGGTGGCGAACGGAGCGTCTGTCCTCCGTTTTCCGTTGGCTGCTGGTTAGATGGTACTTTTAGACTCTTCAAGAGAGTGCGCCTTGTCTTGGGAGTGATGAGGTACGAGTACCGCAAAGGCTTCTAGACTGCGTGAGCCTGCGCCCATCGCAGCGGAGGACTGCGAGTCCCTGTACTCGACAGCATTACGTAGCCGACCCCCTACGAGCGGGTTTCAGGCAGTGGAGGTACGAGCCTGGCAACCGTCTTGGTCTGCGTGCGAGCAAGTACCTTCTTCACTCAGGTATCAACCCACGATGGTGCGCCCCTGGCAGTCTCGCAGTCTTTGTAGCCAGGGCCACGCATCAGCCCGAATCCACAACGGCTCCCTCAGATGGAGACGGGGTGGATCGACGGAGAGCCCTTGTGCCGTCAAGAGTCATTCCACAGATTGCAGAGCGGGTACCCGCCCATTCGCTCGCTCGCTGATTCTCTCGCGCGCGCGGCCCCGGCAGCACGTGGGGGGGGGGGGTTCAAGCGGATGGGTGAGTGAGTGAGTGAGTGATGGGTGTGGTGAGAGACTGCGACTAGTGCGCCCCTGGTCAGTACCGTAGGTACGAGTATTCTCGTTATGGGAATCGGCCACGAGAAGGTACCCGCACATACTTACACTCATCGCAGCCAAGCAGACCAGGCCGGAAGGACTCTGCTTTTTTTTTTGGTTCCGTTGGACGGCCGGACGAACGAGCGAACAAGCGAACAAACAGGATACGGACGTACGTGCTCACATCCATGTGTACGACGACCAGCCCGTGAGCCGAGTCTTGATTGCATCGTTCGTGAGTCGTCGGGCGTGACAGTCTGTCTGTCTGTCTGCCTGTCTGTCGCCAAAGACCCTCTTGTCGCCTCTTGCGACTCATCATCTTGTCGCCCCTGGCCCCCCGGTCTCACACCGTTGGATGCAGCCCACCACAAAGGCCTTTTACTCACTCACTCACTCACACCCTCGATCACTCCTACACATGGACATATGGTCAAGAGGGTGGCTGACTGGCACAGCAGAGCGAGAAAGAAGAGGGCCCGGATGGATAGGACAGGTGGTACTCCGTACGGGCGGGGAACTAGTGGCTGTCCATCAGGGTCTTCCCGTCTTGGGGACAATCTCTGTGATGCTACTCCGACCGACACTGAGGACAACCCAGCACAGATGTGCATGATGGGTATACCAAGAAGAAGAAGAAGAGTCAGGCCGTCGCTACGGGCATCGCGCAGCCGCGATCTGCCAGTCGCTGAAATGTCAATGCGTCTCAGAGGCTGCTGACGTGACACTGCTTTCCCGAGAGCCCCTCCCCTCCCCGTCGTTTTAGGCGGCTGGGCTTATCATTATTATTGCTGCGAGCGAGTGCTCGCTCGTACGAGTACCTATGCTATAGCGCGCCGATCCCATCCAGGATGGTTCGGATCCACGCGCTTGTTGTTGTCGACGTGCGAATCCCCAGGCGCCGCATGTCTCCGTGAGATGCGATGCCCTGGCGACGTTGCGCGTCCCCGGCTCGGTTCATCATCAGGCGGTCCACTTGTTCATGCCGGCCATCTGCCCGTCTGCCTGTCCACCTATCTGCCTGCCTGCCTGCCTGCCTGTCAGTCTGTCCGTCTGTCTGTGGCCATACGGCGCATCCATACTACGCCGGGATAAGATGGGATGGGATGGGCCGAGGCGAGGGTGCCCGAACATGCAACCGGCCACTTTCGAGCGAGAAAGGAAAAACCACATGGACGAATGAACAAGGCACGGCTCCCTCGCCCTGTTCTTTTCTGCCCTGTTCTGCCCAGTCCTGCCTGCTCTCTGGTTAGTGGTCGCGAGTCTGCAGGTCTTGCAGGAGAGTGAGGCCTCTGATTGGTCTTTGCGACGACTCTGGCAATCTCTGGGCCGGCGCATGAGGTTGTATCAGCAAATATGGGGTTCGGTTCGTCTGCGCTGCCACACACACACACACGCACACACACACACACTCTCTCTCTTTTTCTCAACTATGAATGACAGGCCTCTCGTATTGGCCTGATCTACCATCACCACCACCAATCTGACCACTTGGGTCATGCCACCGTCCATCGTGCCCGGCGCGGGGTGGGAAAGCCCCCCCCCCCCCCATTACGAATACTCCGTACGCCAACTGCTTCTTTGGGGCCTGGGTTGGGGCCAAGACGCTGCCGGCCACCCTGCCACCCTGTCAGGGCCGCCGACGAGGCCCCCCCAGAATCATTAGCCGCTCGTTGTTGCATCCACACGGGGTATTAGTGGTGCCTCGCTCGATGCTGCCGTGCCATGCCCTGCCCATCGCATTACCACGCCATGCATGCCACCACACCACGCCTCGACCCAACTGGACTCGACTTGAATGCTTGCCTGTCAGCCTGCTTCGTCACGACGAGAGGGTTGGCTGGCTGGCTGGCTCCGTATCTCCTTACCCCCTCCTCCTCCACTTCCACTTGCAACAAGCGTGTACGTACGTCCCTGACATCATCTCCCAGTGCCGGGTCAGACAGGCAGCGCCGCTGCGGCTGCAGGCGAAGCGAAAGACGACTGGCTGGCTGGCTCCAGTTGAGGTTCGTCCGCCGGGCCCTCGTCGATGCGACCCGGCGCATTCACCCCCAAGCCTCGCCTGTGCCTTGCATTCGCTTCTCAAGCCACCGTGCTCTGCAAGTCCCCTTCCTCTCCCCCTTCATCCTCACTACCCTTTCACGTACTTGTACCCCAGGTAACATGACATACCTAGCATATAAGCTGTCTTTTTTTTCCCCCCTCTCTCGCCATTCTCTCTCTCAATGGGCCTTGCTCGGCTTACCGAATGTGGATAAAGGGCTCATCAATGTCCGGCCGTGGCTCTTTTTGCGGGGTGGGGCGGGCGTTGAACGAGTGCTCGTACTGTACCTACCAGATACGTACCGTATCTGTGTACCTAACGGAGTACTCGTAGTAGGAACGTTTCCCCTAGGAGATACGGAGCCACGGAGCTTTTAGGTACGGTACGGAGTGTGATGGGAAACTCCTCCTCCTCCTCCTCCTCCTCCCCTTCCTCCTCCTCGCCCCGGCTGCCGCATCAATGGCCATGCACAAAAGAGTCCCTCATGCGTACGACATAGTACATACTACAGTCGTAGCAAGTTGCTGTCAACCTGATAATGAAGGGGAAATCGTTGCCCGGCTCTCCAAGGCTCGATGCCCCCCCGGCCCGGCCTCGACCCCGGCCCATACCTTGAATTAGCGGCGCGTCTCCATGCCCTGTGCCCGTTGATCGATTCACATGTCTCTCCCTCTCTGTGTGTGTAAGTGTCTGTGTGTGTGTATACACGCCAGCAGACGACTACTCGTACGTGCTTTGCCTGGATGAGCCACGCAGCGGCGACGGCGACGGCGTAATCAGCGTGACGATCACGACCCTCATCCCGCGGCTAGCTCTGGGGTACGGGTATCGTATGCCTCTCTTCAGCAAAGCACGACGAGCTATTGCTCTTGTGGGCCGTCCAGCCCTCCCATGTTGTCGCAACCCTTTGTCTGTATCTCTCTCAAAGAGAACACAAACCAGACACACACACACACACACACACAAGCACATACCCCTGCCGGCTCTCCGCTTTTCCCGCTCGGCAGCTATCAACACTTGCGCTCGACGCGGCTTAGCAGTTCGCCCTTTCGACGCTATGCCGCCTTCGATTCTTCCCGCATCTCGAGACCGGGGTCTGGTCAGTCTGCCCCATGCCAATGCCATGCAGGGTTACCTCTTGTGCCTCTCTCTCTCATTTCGCTCTATTTCTCTCTCTCTCTCTCTCTGTCTCTCCCTGATTCTGCACGCCGGAACGAGGAAACGAGCTGCGGCATGATAACGAGTACGAACTCGTAGGACACGGAGCAAAGATAGGCCTTGTTCCCGGCCGGCGGGTGGGCGGCGGCGGAGGCGGAGGCGGAGGAGGAGGGCAGGGATGTTTTGTCATGTACTCGGACCCCGTACGAGTGTGTTGCCACGGGGGGGGGCTCACTAGAGGACGCCTCCATGTCGCATCGCCACTGCAGATTTTCTCTCTCGGGGTCTTGATCCTATCTCTCTCTATTCCGTCTATCTGTCTGTCTGTCTGTATGTCTGTCTGCCTCCATATCTCTCTCATGACGCGTTCCGCCGGCAAAGTCCCACACCCAACATCACAGCACTCAATCACATGTCCGCCGCCCAGCGCTGGCCCGGCCGGGGGGGTTGTCTCTGTCTGTCCCACAGATGGGGCCGACGAGGAATGGAAGGGGTCCTTGTCAAGTTCCCTGCGCTCGGTCCCGCGAATCCACACGGAGCTCGGTGCGATGCGATGCTCGCCGCGCGAGTACGGATACGTACTCGTGCTCTGCAGGAGCCGGCGCCTCATCACACGCCACGGCTCTCGCAGAGGCCTCGTAGGTACGAGTAGAGTCGATCCCCGTAGCCCGTAGCCTCGCCCTCACCTACCTGTTGGTGGGTGCCTTTTCTTTGATATACGGATAGTAGTTGTCGGTACGAGTAGATCTCACCCATGCTCGCCCCGATCTGGTGAGCATCCAATCTCCCTCACAGGTACTCGTACGAGGAGTGCAGTGCTCGTACGGGCTTGTGAGCGTACATGACGCTTTACACCGTGTGTCTTTTTATTTCTTCTTTCTTTCTTTTGTTTCTTAATTTAAGCCTACTCGGGCACGTCGAAGAAGCGATATCTGTACTGAATTGAAGATTTTTCTACTCCGTACATGATTTTCTCTTCCCGCTTTTTACCCACAAGACTACGGCCCGGCCCCCAGCTTCCAAGGTCAAGGTTGTCTGCCGCCCCGGCCGACGGTGATTGATAAGGATGGCGATATCAATTTCTGGGGCGCATTCATCCTCTGTGGGTAAGGTGGGCTGGCAGTATGCGTACCAGGTTCCCGTGGTTCCCACAGCGGGAGGCTTTGCGGGTCTCGCTCCAGCCCGTCTGTCCTTCCTCCCGTCACGAACAATTGGGGCCGTCCGATTTTTCATCATCTTTGTTATTTTTTGCTTGGAGGGTCAAGACGCCTTCCACTCTCACTCTCACTCTCTCTCTATTTCTCTGCTTCAAGGGCCGTGTAATACATGCACATGGCACTGTGGCGGCAGTTTGGTTCTAATAAGAGTGCAGCAGCCGCAGCAGCTCACCGGGGCGAGTGACGTCTTTTGGTCTGGTCTGATGTGCTCGTTTCGTTCGTCAGGGGGGGTCGCTGCCGGTCGCTCGCTTACACATCACACGAGGTGTGCAAAGTGCCGATCTCTCGAGTCCACCACCTAATAACTAGCCGTAATCCGTACAGCTACTACGTATCCTTGTAGAGAGAGAGACTGCTACTCGTACAAGGGTAGCTGCTCAATCGCTCGTCCGTGTCTTGGTGGCCTTTTGCTGCCATCTCTGGGGTATACTCGTACATCCCCTCCCCTCACATGTCGAGACGAGGCACGTGGGGGCTGAGACATGTCTGAGCACACGAGGCAGTCTCGGACCGTCAACACCAGTCGCGAACTGATCGGCACCCGGCCGTTCTGACAGCAGAAGAGAAAGAGAGAGAGAGAGAGAGAGAGAGAGAGAGAGAGAGAGACAACAAAGACAAGACGGGCCGGAGCCGATGGCGTAAAACTCAACGCCACTTCTCGGCCTTGTCCCAAAATTGCTCTTTACCTCGTCTCATTACTCTTTTTCTTTGGTCTCTTTTTTTTTTCTTTCTTCCAGTCGCTTTCTCTCCTGGTTGACTCTCGCGGGCGGTGGCGGAGAGGCGCGTGGTAAATTATCGTCTCACACACCACCCGGCCGCCGCCACCCACGTTCGCAAACATTCCGGCCCTCCGTCCATAAGCGGGATACGGCCCTTTTTTTTTTTCTATTCTCCTCTCTTCCTGTTGATGCCGCTGATGGTTGTGAGGTGTGCGCAGCTGACGCAATGCGCGAGAGACACTCACCCACGTCCCACCCACACCCACACCCACACGCGTCCACACATACAGAAAAGCCAGGCCGCCGCAG
The DNA here is from genome assembly GCA_006538405.1 of Hansfordia pulvinata. Taxonomy (NCBI): domain Eukaryota; kingdom Fungi; phylum Ascomycota; class Sordariomycetes; order Xylariales; genus Hansfordia; species Hansfordia pulvinata. The sequence continues at coordinate 3,025,841 of BJKQ01000004.1, forward strand.
CCGAAACAGGGTCTCGACGAGATGGGGGGAATATTATCGAAAGGGGGTTTCTCCTCCGCTTCCGGGGGCGGCGGCGGCGGCGGCGGCGGCGGCACGGCTAGCGCGGAGAACGGGGGACGGACCAGCCGACGTGCGTTGGATGATTCTCCAAGCCACACCCACCACGAGACTCATCACGAGGGGGGAGCGCCGGGGGGGGTGAGTGGTTCTGTCTTGGTGTGTCTGATCTTCTTCTTCTCAACGCACGCGCGAGGCAACATAACGTCACGCCTCCGCCCACCCCGAACCTCTCGAGAGGCAGGCTTGGTTGGGGATATGGCACATGGATATCGATAGGTAGGTATGGCATGGATGGGGTATGATGAATGGAGATAGATATTTGGGGGTTAGAGGAGAGGAGAAGGGGGGGGGCCACCACGAATATGGAATATGGGTCCTACCGTTGATGAACTCTGTGGGGTAAAAGTACGAGTATCGTGAGCCACAGCGTGCAGGGCGGGTCCTCCACCCCCTCCACCCCCTCCACCTGGGAGCCGTTGGTCACCCGAGGCCAGACTGTTCGTCATTTTCCCTTGTCCCTCTTTCTTTCTTCCGGTTATTTGTCTGGTTCTTTTTCAGCCGTCTCGAACGGGGTCCGGGTCGACACCACCCGTTTCTCACCTTGGGAGGGGGTCCCTGATAGCCGCATGCACCCCATAGCCCCCCCCATGTCTGTCCCATCTGCCACTGCCAATGCCACTATCTCGTCATCCCGGCAGAGAATGGGGTGTGACGCTGTGGCGAGTGGACGGACGTCACTCGGTGCCCTGGGTTGGGAGATGGGGGTTTGATGTCCACAGTGTGTGTGTGTGTGTGTGTGTGTGTGTGTGTGTGTGTGTGTGTGTGTGTGTGTGTGTGTGGATGGGCGGTTGCCTCCGGATGGCCTGCTTGTGGTCCGAGAGCCGCCCGCATCCCGGCAGTCTCTTGTCTATCTCTGGCATTGCGACTGCGACGTCGTGGCTCGCGGTTCGTGGTGGTGGTGGTGGTGGTGGTGGCAAGGTGCGTTCGTCGTCACACACACCCACACGCACTTTTACCCGCAAGCACCGCTCTCATGACGGGGTCGTGACCCAAGCCACACCACCAAGACGCACTCGTCTATCCGTGCTCGTCGTCTCCCATCTCTTCCTCGTTCGTGTCTAGTGTCCGCTCTTCGCCTTTGTCGTGTCGTGAAACAGGCAGAACCCGGGGCCGACAAGGACATGGCCCTGCTGCACGCCCGTCCGCATTCCGCATCATCTGCGAGCAGGTCAGGTCAGGTCAGGTGGGGAAGGGGGGGGCGGGCCAAGCGAGCGAGCGAACGGCTGCGGGTCGTCGGGTCGGGGCGGCGGGGTGGGGCGAGGCACCCTCTCCATCTCCATCTTCATCTCCATCTCCATCTCCATCTCCATATCACGATAATAGCAACTGCTGCTGCTGCTGCTGCTGCTGCTGCTGCTGCTGATACCGAAACTCAGAGATACTCGTACTGATACTGCCCGCGAGGACCAACTAACCAGCACTTTGGAATACGCGCTATCGATCATGGCGGGGGTCAGAGCGCAAAGCAGGAAGCAAGTCACCCCCATTGGCACCAGTCACCACCAGTGACGCAGGGATGTTGCCCGTCTGCCGGCCGATGGTACCACCTCCCCCCCCCCCCCCCCCCCCCCCCCCGAATCCCGCCGCTGATCGTCGCCAGACAGCAGCAGCCCACGCTCACTCTGCTCGTATGGGCGACGACGGCAGGCAGGCAGGCAGGCAGGCAGGCAGCCAGAGTGCCAGAGACGGGAGGCAAGTTAGCAGCTTACACCCCACACCCCATGGTACGGAGTAAATCTCTCTCTGGCTTCCCTGTCCTGGTCTCATTCATGGATCTTCCTCCTCCTCCTCCTCCTTGTCCTCCACCTCTGCTACGAGTACTGCTCTATCCCCAGGCGCAGAAAAAAGGGACGGGACGACGCGCTCGCTCGCGCCACCAGATCCCGCCCACTTTCCGTGCCGGGGGCCCTATCGTACGAGTAAACCACGAGTGCTCCGTACTCGGACGGGCACTCGCGCACGGTGCTGCGGCGCGGCGGCGCGGCGCGCTCGTTAGCGCTGAACAGCACAGATAAACCCCGTGGCCATCCTTCACCGGAGTACCAAGTGAGCCTCTCTGTGTAGTTAGCACTCCCGCTTGTCAGCCTTGTCTTCTTGTGCTGTGTGCTTGTCAGTGCCCGTCTCCCCCATCGGTGACCCGTGCGGCGTGCGAGGGATCAAACGGCCCGTCGCGCTGTCTGACTGTCTATCTACACGTCTGCATGTCTGCACGTTTGTCTCGTCGCGGGACCGCGAATGAGGGAGGAGGCGGGCGGCACAGGCCGTGTGGGATGTAACAGGCTTTCCCCTCCTCTCTCCCTCTCTCTCTCTCTCATGTCGGAGACTCTCCTAAGTTGAAGGTGCAGACCGGCCAAGCGAGCAGAGACTCGCGTGGTCCCGTGTCTCTCTCCTCTTCTCCTCCCCTCGGCAAGGCAAGGCAAACGTCAGCTCGGCCGCTTCGGACGCCGTGTGCGCCTGACACAAGAACAGGCGGGCCACCTTGCCTTGCCTCGCCTCGCCTCGCCTCGCCTCGTCCCGCCTCGGCCACGTTCCCAGCGAAAGCCACCCTCTTCCGTTCCGCAAGAACCGTCCTTTGTTTTATTTTTTTCTTCCTTTTGTCTTGGTTGCTTCGATACTGTACTCGGCCGAATCCAGCGCCAATCAATCTCTTGTCAAGAGAAACTCCACCCTCCCTCCCTCCCACACCCCTTGCGCAGGTACAAGGAGGTGAAGGTGGTACTCCGGAGTAAGTTCGTACGCGGGGTGCGTGACACTGCTCTGCTCTGCTCCTGGGTCCTGGAGCCCACCACCCACCCCTAAAGGATCATGGTGCTTACGGGGGCCAGATTGGGTGCGTCGGGGCACAGCCTGGGTTGTGCTGCTCTTGCGGCGTTTACGTTTTTAGGGGTCCTGGTAAAAAAGAAAGAAAAAAAAGACTTTCGTTGTTTGTTTGTTCTCCCGGCTTTGGCCCTCCGCCTCCTTCCACCCCTGGTCCCGCCCTCCCATCACGTCGGCGTCTCCGAGATTCTAGACGGGGCCGGCCGGCCCTCCCCCCTTCGGGCGCAGGGGGAAAAGGGTAAGATGGGTAGATTTGGCACCAACAGCTCGCCACGACGTGGGGTGGAGGAGGAGGAAGAGGAAGGAAGAGAACCCTCATCACCACCAAAAACGAGTGAACACCTCACACACCTTGGGACGGACCGGGTCCCAAGGTGAGGGCCAGAGTGGGATGTCGCCCCCCGTTCATAGTCCCACGCCCCGCGGAATCCTGCTCTCCCAAGTGCTGATGTGGGATGGGAAAAGGGGACCCTGAAAATAGGACAGTACCGATCGGGGGAGGGCAAGGAAGCGATTCGCACTGCCTGTTTTCTTTTCTTTTCTTTTTTTGTTTCCTTTGAATTTTCTCTTCGCGTTTTTTAATCTTTCGTGTTGCGTTGCATGCCCTCTTCTTCATCGCTGTCCCACCCACACTCCCGTCGTTCGCCTCCCGTGGCATGCGAACGACGGGCTCGGCCTGATGCGGCGGAGGCGTGGCGGCGGGTTTTTTATTTTTTGGGTCTTCTTTATCTCTTGCGCGTAGCTGCCCGTGGGAGATGGCCACGAGGGTGATTCCTAATCAATAGACCGCACGCACGTACGGCAGGATGGCTCGTACGAGCACGCGTCGAAGCACCAAGAAACTTGAGATTTTTTCTTTTTTTCTTTCTCCCCTCCCAAGAGTTGTTGCGCTCGCAGACCGCATGCATCCTTCGAGAAGCAGGCGTTCCTGTCACGCGGTGGCGGATGCGCCGGGGTTGACGAAAAGAAAAAAGCAAAGTGGCCCACAGCACACGTGGAAGCCGAAGCCGAAGAAGGGTCTTCTGTCTCCCCCCGTTCGCCGCCATGCGCCGAACCTCCAATCCGAGCCCGCCTTGCCTGCCGGCTCTGCCTGGCTGTCCCGGGCCCCGAGGAGGCGTTCGTCAGTCGGTAAGTCAGCGGTCGCGAGATGCAGGCAAGGTACCGCAGGTAAGGAGGCAGGGGCTTTCGCCGGCTGGCACCATGCCGCAAGCACGCACGCACGCGCCGAGGCGCACGCAGCCCGGTGCCCCAAAGACACGAGAGACCCATCTCATCTCTCGAAGAGTCTGGACTGCGATAATAAGGGGTGACTTGGTTGGTTCGTCCTCCAGTTGGTTGTCTTGGCATGGGCATGGCATCTTGGGGCCGGTGTCCGCAGGGGGGTGGGATCTCGACCGCGCCTCCACACGGACAGGGCTGAAGCGCGACTGTGCTCACTCACCTCCCCGCCGCCGCCGCCGCCGCCGCAGGCCATTTGGCAGTTTGGCGTCTGGCATCTGCTCTCTCCACGGGTCCGCGGGGTCTCGGCCTCTGCTGTCGCCGAGAGAAGGCGGCCTCTGGGACTTTACGGATAGTCGGCTGAAGGGGGGTTGGTCTGTCTGTCTGTCTGCTTCATCTCCGGCAAGCCGGGGGGTGTGGCAGGGTCTTTTTTTCCTGTTGATTGGTTCCTCATTCTTGATTCGGGATGCGGCATGAACACCCTCCTCTAAGGTGGGGACGCCCGTCATCTTGGGACCACAGGGTGGTGAGGTCACCTGAGGTTACAGCCGAGCCGTCGAGCTCTGGCCTGGATTGCTGCTGGCCACTGTCCGTTTCAACATGCAAACTGAGAGAGGCAAGCGAGTGCGAAGGTGGGAGAAAGTCGTGGGACGGTGGTCAGTCAGCCTTGTTTGCTCCGTTTTTTTGGTACTTTCTTACTTCTTACCTCCTTCCCGTCCGCTTTCCCCACTGTCTTCCGTCGTCGGAGACTATTTTGCAAATAACGGAGACAGGAAACCTTGGTGAATCCTTCGTGTCAGCCCTGTCGGGTCGGAAGCAGAAAGGGTTGTACTCGCACTACGAGACGAGTATCCGTACGGGGCCACGGAACGGAGTACGGAACGGAGTTCGGAAGTATCGCGTCGCATCGTCGCGTCCAGTAACCCCCGTCACATCAACACCACCACCACCACCAACACCGCCGCAAGGGTCCGTTCGGTCCAGGGAAGCGGCGCGGGCCTCGCGGATGCCTGTGCGTCCCGTTCCAGGGGGGGAATCGGATTCCGCGATGGTCCTGGCCCTGCACTCTTTTGTTTCCGCACTCTGCTCAGCCCTGTCTGGGTCTGTGCTCCGGCGGCAGGCAGGGGGAAGCAGAAGTCAATTGCAAGCAGCCTTTTGTTGTTTTTCGGGTTGGCCGGAGGAGCTCCATCCCGGCAGACCATCGGAAACCCTTGGGTACTATTTTTTCCTTTCTTTTCGGTCCCCCTTCTTCCATTTGCTTGCCTGGCTTTTTTTTTTTTTTTTTTGGCTTGTACGCGTACGAGTACTATCCGTAGAGTGCGAGCAGCTATTCGGCGCAGGAAGGGAAGGGGATTGGCGCCGCTGGCCCAACCAAGAATAGCAACCCTCACTCACCGCGGTGTTTGTGTGTTAGGTACCTAATGTGATACGGGTGGGCCTACAAACGCCGAAGGGGGACGGAGGAAGCCGCGGGACGGAGCGACGGCCTCTACCGTATCACCACCTACGGAGCAATCAATACTCGTCTCCTAACGCGTTCGAGGATCTTTCGCTAGCCGGGTCGCTAGTAGGTGGGAATGACACGACGACGGGCCGCACGAGTACGCACGTCTCCCGACTCTACAGAGTACAGGAATTGCCCCGATCCCATCAAGCTATTCCGTACGAGTAAAGCTTGTTGGCATTGGCGCTGATGCTGGTGTTGTTGGTGACAATGGCCCTTGTCCTTAGCGATGGGCCAAAAGGGAAAGCTAACGTTAGCCGCCGCCGCCTGCATGACCGCTGAAGATCCGCTATTCCTCACTACCAACGGTCTAATCAATGAGACGACCATCATAATCATCGTCAGCATCGATAGCAGCAGCAGCATCATCATCATTATCATCATCATCATCACGAGGAAGGTGGTCACGCTGCACACCAGGCTCGGCTCCGGGCTTCGGACGAGGCTGCTGTAACGTACGAGTACTCAAACCCTGCAGAGCACCTAACGAGTAGAGCACTCTCGTACGGACGGACGGTCGTGATCTGGTTGCGATCGCCTCGGGCCCGATCGTGGACGACAGCGAGCGAGCGAGCGAGCGTGCAGCAGCCCCATCTCAATACATACCTAACCTTACATTCAAAGTACGATAAGCGACCTCACCTCACGACAATCCTTGCCTTCGCCACCTCTACGGAGTACGGGTACTCGTACGAATCTGGCTCTCGCCGGGCGGCGCTCCTGGGGCAATCTCACAGCTGCAGGGCAGGGTCCTGTTGAAACGCCGGCCATGACAGCTGGCCCACCATCACCTACGAGTACCTTGCATACTCCGTATGCCTTCAGGTGTACATAGGTACCTTACCTGTACGGGTATATAGGTCTGTGCCGTCTCACGTGACTCTCCTTCTCTTTTCTTGCTATATCTCGCTCTCGGCCGTGCCTGCCGTGTCAACGAGTCCCTGCCTTGGGTAAGGTAAGGTAATAAGTACCTAATCTACTCGTAGGCAAGTACGGACACTCGTGCATTTTCTCCTTCCCGTATCCCAGCATCACCAGGCACAAATGGAAGAGATGAGCGCAGCCCGGGTTCGACGGTTCTTCGTTAGCGGGCTGCGGGCGCGAGATGGATCCACGGATGGATCCTCAGCAGCCGTGCCCATTGGCCTGCGGTACGATGCTACGATGCCAAAGACAGGGAGGCACACGCTTGGAAGAGGCACCGTTCCGCACTCTTCTCCCCCCATCCCATCGTTGGGTGGGCGTACCTTTTGGCATCTCGTACGGCTTGGTGTCGATGGGGCACCACGTGGTCACCGGTGGGCATTGCTTCTGCTGCCGTCGCCGCCGCCTACGCGTACTACGAGTACTCTGAGTACTCGTACGAGATGCCCACGATGCGGAGTACCAACTGCAGGTGTCTACGGATACTCGTACAAAAACCCCCAGCCCACGCTAGCCAGCTTACGATACTTTCCCCAAGCTCCAGCAAATCTGCCCTCGGACGGGGTTGGCGATGCAGGTAGATCCGTTTTCGTCCAGAGCCCCGTTGAGCCCATCCCCGTGTTCCCCATACTTAGACTCATCAAGCCTTGGAGCTAACCGGAAGGCAGAACAAGGCACAACAAGCCAGGGCAAGGTGGGCAACAAGCCGCCTATCAGCCAGCCAGCCGTACGGGTGTCATCATGATGCATGCTTGCTTGCTTGCTTGCTGGGCCCCTGGCATTTTCCCAGAGAGAGATTGCCGAGAGTCGTTGTGCTTTGCGCGCAGAAGGGGGGGTTGGGGAGGCCGGAAGCGTGATAGCTCTCGACGATGACAATTGCTTCGCCCCCCCCCCCCCCCCCGCTCCCCCTCTCCGGGGTTTGAGTTGGGTTCTAGTTAGCTGGTAGGCGAAGCGGCCACTTACAAAAATTCCCTCTCGCGCCGCTTGGCTCAGCTCAGCCGCCTACCGGTAGCCTGCCACTCATTGGCCGGCGCTGGCTCCGTGATATAGGGTCTTATCAGGGGGTTTTATTGTCATATAGTCCCGGGACCTGGTATTACCACCCTTCCATACGAGCAGTACCGGTTCTGGTCACGATGGCCGCCCCATCTTACGCCATTGTGAGACCGGCTCATCTACTAGCCTGCCCTGCCAGCTCCCAGTTGCCATCCATCGCCATCGTCGTGACCAGGGGAGCTTCCCCAAGCCTTACGGACACAGGGCCCCAGCCTTGCGATGCAAAAACCCCGGTCCACTCTGTAGGCGAAGGGGGGCGGAAAAGGTATCCCGTGAGACAATAGCCCATGCCCAGCACCGACAAGATTCGCGACAAGACTCTCGGCACTCGGCCCCCCACCACCACCACCACCACCGGCGCTGCCAAGATGGAGCCCTTTTGCCGAGTATTGTTCCGCAATAGGGACCTCCTCTTAGCTTCATGGGCGGCGCTCGCTATCCCCGGATCAAACCACCTGCGTTAGTTAGTCTGTGGCTTAGAGGGCCTGGGGGAGGGGAGGGAGTGTTCGTCCTGGAACCGAACGATCGGATACTTTGATCGCTTCCCACCGATTCCCCAAGGCGGGCACTTCTGCACGCGACGGCGGACATGGCCCCCAAAAAGCTCCCTGTCGAGGCCTTCTTGGCCCCGAAAGAGCGCGCCCACCGTCCAGTCTTGCCGGCTTCCGTCCACGTACACACAAGCCGCCCCGATGGACGAGGAGAGAAACAAGGGGGCAGTGAGGTGTCACGAGCCGGACGGCTCGTACCGCGACGGCGCCAGCGCAGTGGTAACTCGTCTCCATGCCAGATCCGACGCCCGGGGGGAATGGGGAGGGGGGTTGAGAACACGACCCTGGCTGCTTACCGGCGTTTGCCCGCGGCCATCGAAGGCTTCCAGCCCCCCCCCCCCGCTCCCCCGAAGAAGAAGCACCACCACGACTGATATCATGACGCGCCGCCCAGGCTTTGAGGCTTGCTCGAGGCAGGAAAGGGGGGGGGGGGGGGGTTTCCTTCCCGGCTTGATAAGAGGTTTTGCCTATGCTAGGCCGGGAAGGTCACGAGTAGGCGCTTCCGCCCGCAAGGGGGCCGGCCAGTCACTCTGGCTTGGTTGCTTTTACTTGAGACGAGGGGGTCATTCAATTCGGCGTTCTGCGTTCCTCGTCCAGTAGGGGGAGGGCACTTTGAAGAAGTCTTGAGAGGTGCAATCTTGGCAAGCTGGTATTGGGGGCACGATGGTAGTCCTCGAGGGACAGTGACTGCCCTGTCTCGCTCTCCTTTTCTCGCTGGAATCTATTCATTCAGACGAGGCAGTATATACCCCGCGCATTGTCTTGATCAAGGAGATGCAGAGATTCGTGTGTAAGCCAGGTAGCAATGGCTCAGTGTTGCAGTCCCGAGGCGGCGGGGTTCCATCGGCCTGGCATGATGAGTATGAGTGGTGCATTGCATTCAGGGGAAGCAAGCATGTATCGGCTTCCGGTTGCTCCTCGAGCATGACGTCTGGCAGCCCCAGGTCGCCCCGTCCGTCCTTGTCTTGCACACGCACACACGCACGCAAGCCGGACCTCTGTATCTCGTCCGTCCACCCCGGGCGGCCTCAGCGGCAGGGGGGCCAGCAAGTCTAGGTCGAGGTCGAGGTCGAGGTCGAGATCGAGGTGGTATCGCAGCTGGAGCCGCAGATAAACCCCCCCCTTCCCCCGGTCTCCCATTGGCCTCCCCCGCACCTGGTCCTGCAGCAGGCTCGCTCTCGTTGCGACCCTTCGCTTGCATGCACAGCATACCTGCTTTGACGATACATCCCGGGAAACGGGCCGGAAAACCAAGCAGCCGGAGGAGAAGGAAAGGGCCGAGAGAGATGGAGGTAGGGGAGTGCAGGATATCTCTGCGCCTTTGCGCGCACGAGTACTCGTACCTGACTCTCAGATGGCCATTACCAGCCCAGTGGGACGGGCCTCACGTCTTACGTGGCTCTGGCGATCCCCCTCCCCGTCCTCTCCCCTGTCTGCCTGCCTGCAGCGTAGTAAGGCAGGCAGCGGATTTCGCAAGCAGGAGGGCACGGTTTTCTGGGGGGTAAGAGGGACGTGGGCTCGCTCGGCCTCTCGTCTTTGCCTGGTCCCCCGGTTGTTTGTTGCCGCCGTCGGGGTAGACAATACGCGGGCGTTGGCCTCACATACTTACACATCTGTGCACAGCGGGCGGGGGAAGACTACGGGCCTGACCTACCAACCAACACCAACCGCTCGCTGCACCCAGAAGGCCGAGATATGCGAGGTATGCGATTGGAAGGCGCCTCTGCGGTCCCCGATAGGCCGGCGGCCCTCGACGGGTACAATCTGCGCGGCGCTTGAAGAGACTCACGATCTCGTCGCTTGCCTGCGTTTACTCTGCTTGGACAGGGACATCTCATCCCAGGAGAGGGATGAGACCACAGGGCCACGACGGTAGGTAGAGAGAGGCTCGCCGGCAACTGGCAAAGCCGGGCTGTGGCAGAAAAGGCCGCTCTACTCGTACGCAAACAAAAACCGTATATTGCCGCCAGCAACAGTCGAGGTCTCCATGGTGATGCTAGGCACTCGTACATACACCGAATGGTCGCACTACAGGCAGTCTCTTTCTTCACGTCGCATGCAGCCGCGCCAGTATTGGTGTTGTCTTTTTTCCCTTTCTCTTTATTTCCCCCTCCTCTTTCGTTCTGTAGACGACTATCGACGAGGCGCATGTCGCGTGGCACAAAGAAACCTCATCATCATCCCTTTTCGGGTCCGTTCTGGATCCTGGGGGAAGGGGAGGGCAGAGAGGGGAGAGCTGGAAGGGGGAGGGCGCCCATTGGGGAATTTCCTCCTCACTCGCCCCGGGCGATTGGTCTAGAACACGCAAGGGACGCACTCGGGAAGCCCAGAACCCCCCGAGCGGCCTCACATTGCAACGCAACTTCAGCCCCCGAGTCTTGAGAAGAAGAAGAAGAAGAAGAAGAAGAAGAAGAAAGACAAGAAATCAAAACAACAACTAAAATGGCTCCATTGGTGTGGCCTCAGAACCCTTCGTGGCGCCAAGGTCGCTGGCTCTCTCTCCCCAATGCCCCCAGGAAGAGAGAGAGAGAGACAGTCACAAAAAGAATAATAACAAGGACGAGAGAGAGAGACGGCGCATCGGAGCAGGACTGCGACTCCGACTGTGCGGAAACCTGCGCCACGGAAACGCCAAGGCACCAAAAGACCTTTGTGGAGACGAATGAGTGTGCGAGGGAATATACTCGGTAATTCCTTAACTCGCAAGGGACAGGGCTGGGCCAAGTCTGCGACTCGATATCGGGGTCGGTCGTCCTCCCGCCAGCGCCAGCGGTGGCTGACCCAAGGTGCAGCAAGGGTCTGGACCCTGCGGCTGATGGTGCGGGCGGTGCGTGCAGGCGTCTGGGCAGGACACTTCTTTTCGAGAACCTACGCCGACTGAACGGACAGCGGGCCACCGGACGAGGGCCATTCCCCAAGTCGGCGCGCCGCGTGGGTCGGTGGCCCTGCCCCGCCGCGGTGGTGCGTGGCGGAGGCGGCGACGCCGTCGGGAATGTTCCAGAGTCGCGCGTCACACGCAGACAGACAGCACGGCAGCAGAGACGCCCTGCTCGCTGCTTGCTGCTTGCTTTTTTTGGTCACCAGTCCACCGGCGCGCAGAATCACGTGTTGTGGCGTGATGGCCCCTTCCTCTCTCGCCCTTTTCCCCCCAAAGAACAAACGATACTCTCCCCGCCGGCGTCGCCGCCCGACGACGGACCCTGGATGTCTTCGGGGTCCTTCTTTTTCTTTTCTTTTTCCTTCTTGGGGGGGTGAGTTTCCTTTTGTTCCTGGATGGACAGACGAACGAACCTGTCTCACAGGGCTCGCGGCTGAAGAAGTCTAGATCTCGAGGTGACACGCTCGCCCGGGGCCGAGGGCAAGATGAGAGAACCTGTCTTGGTCCGCGTGGGGGGGAGGGGAGGGGGGCCATGATGCTTGCAGCACAGCCAGCCACGGTCCGCGACTATCACCCGTTGCGAGGTGGTGGCATGACTAACCTATACTCGTTCCTCAGCAGCTGCTTCGTGGCATCCGGGCGCGAGAACCAAAGGGGAAAAAAAAGGAAAGAAAAGAAGAGCCTGCTGGGCGGCGATGCTATTCCCACCCCGGAGTCAGCAGAGCAACGAGAGGTGCGTTGAAGAATCGGGAGACAGTTACTCGTCAGTTCGTACTTCCGGGCGTGCGTGCGTGTCAGGGTGACTTCGCGGTCTCGAACCCCTCTGGCGTGGATGCTCGACCGATCTACTGCTTCGGCGCATGGTTCTGGAAACGCCAACCACGATTCTAGATGTGCCTTGTTCTTCAGATGCATACGAGTAGATGCCTACCCAGGTTGGCAAGGGCCTTCTGCTTGGCTTGGCCCTTGAGGCGGTCACGGTTCTCGCCCCAGCGATGGAGAGATGAGACAGGCCTGGACAGGATGCCGAAGTGGGACAAGCAAACGATGCCGTACCGTATCTCATACCGTCTTGGAGCCTTGAAGGCCTCGGCCGCTCCCATTGCCTGGTCCATCGCGTCGCTGTAGCGGGTGTCAGGTTGATGCGGAGCCGTGGCGGAAGGCCAGACGATGCCTGGTAATATGTGTGTGTGTGGCTTCAAGGCAGTCCCGCAACTCACCAGGCCATCGCAGAAACCTCAGCACTGGACCTCGCGAGTCGGCACACAGCAACTCGAACTCCATGCTGACTGACGTTATCAAGAACGTTCCATGCCTGCGTGTCCTGAAGCTGGTCTCCGGGCTGGGAATGACTACAAGGGCTCTATAATCATGCGCTCATATGATAGCTCTTCTTGTAACCATTGTGGGGTATGGATTGAGCCTCCAGTGTGGTCTCTGCGCTTCGTTGAGAATAGCACGCAGTCTACCAAACAGCATTGTCACTCCAGCTGCTTGCTACACAAGTAGAGACTCACTCTTCGGCGAAAAGTAGCCGTCATGTGTCATCGAAACGTATATACGTCCGCCTGGTCCGTTTAGTGAGCTCGCGTCCTCGTTCGGAACGTCTCTCGTCTCCAGACGTGGCATGGTACGTTGAGTGACCGAACAAACAATGCGTGTCTCCGGCAACGTCGTGTCCAGGGAGTGTAGATCAACCCCCGGTCGTAGAACGTCCTTCGATAGACCGTGATGAATTCATGCCGCGAGGTCAAGCCGGGCAGAAAGACATGATCTCCGTGATGCTGCCGATCCGTCTAAACACCAGGCGTGCCATTCCCAATGGAACAATCCGCACCGTCAGACTAGTCATGTGAACTCGTGTCCCAATGGACTGACACCGGTGTTCACCTACTTAAGAGTGCAGGAATCGAGGCAAGTCTGAAGGGTGCCACCGACCTCGTCATCTCCGGCCGTATAGGGGCCGGGTCGAGCGAAGAAGCACGGGTTCGTTTCTATCGGCGATGACTTCGAATCGCGTCGTCTTGGAGCCCATGCAAACCTTGGACCTGGCTCTGGATCAGTGAGTGAGTGAGAGATTGTCTGTATCAAGACTGGCCGATTGTAGATCCAAGAGCCCAGTCTGGGGAGGGGGATGGCCATGCACTCCGGGCGGCCTGGGTGGTTGGCCTTGGAGGTTGATTATGTTTCCAAATGGACCCCCGAATCATGTTGCATAGCGGCCTGTTGATATCCTCGCAACTCTCCAAGATGATCATGCTGCTGGGAAGGGAAACTGGTTAGTTACACCCAAGGGTGTTGAGGAGGTGGCACAGCAAGAGCGGAAGACGAGGCAACCCAGGCAGCAACAGTTTGCGTGGTATCAGGCCAGAGCCCTGTTCACTGCGCAACCCTAATGATTGAAAAGCCGGGCGTGGCTGGTGGTCGGAAGAGCACAAGTCGGTGTCGCTGCGAGGATGAAGGGGTGTGTGACGAGTATCGACATGAATAAAATGCAGACCGAGAAGTCTTAGGCTGTCGCCGATTGCTGGCCGACAGGCGCAATCACGTAATACGTAAAACGTGACAAAAGGGTTCGAATTCCACTGTTTCTCGTGGAGCCCTTCGCTCTTCCATTCAGGGGGGGGGGGGGGGGGGGGGGCAGACCACCATCAACACCGTGGCATCATGTGTCCTCGTTGGCGTACAGGCCCCGTCGCCTCTTATTTTCTCCACGACGCAGCAACTGTTGCCAACGGGCCTCTCATGACTGCCTGGTTATTCAACACGGGCCAATCAACACAATGATTGAGACCGGACGAGCCCGCGCAAGCCTACGAATGCAGACAAGACGTGAAGTCCACTGACGGACCCTTGTAGAGCAGGCAGAAGCACTGCCGTGAACGCACTGATAAGGTCGCGTAGCCGTCATCTTGGTTCGTTGGGAACTCGCGAGTCCTTTTCAGCACCCATTGTGGTGCCCCCCTTAGTTCGTGGTCCATTGCTTCATTGGAGGCGCGCTTGTAGCGTGCAAGGTCCAATCTGTTCCGTGCGAAGATCTTCACGAGAAAGCCCGCTACTGTATAAATTGCCCGGGCGAAAGGTGTCAGCATTCTCCAACCCCGAGTAAATTGGAAGATATCATGGGAACGTAACCGAATATGAGAACTCGTCAGGAATGGGACACTCGAGAACAAGATAAGCCGAGGAATCACTGGCGCCAACCCCCACCAAACCCAATGGCAGGTGGCTCAGTCACTCGACAGGTAGGGTCCCGCGTGAGGCGCGACCCGTGTCACCATTGATGCCTCAATTCGGCATACACAGGGGAAGCAGCGCCTCAGGGGACCATGGCTAGTCTTTGAGGGTTGTCCTCTCTCCCGACCCAGATCGGGCTCTTGGGCCCGCGTATATTTCTGGACCTGTGAGTAAATGTCCTCACGCTTCAGCGCGACGATATCAACTCTGGAAAATTTGGGTGTATTGGTCAGCTAAGCTGGCCAGGTTCTCAAGGGAGCAAGGATTGAACCTGACGAAGTGCGCCCAACTGCCGATGAGGCCGCATGCAAACCCCTCGAAACAGGAATTATCAGAGAAAAGACCAGGTATTTTCGCGAGTCTGTCAATATCTATACCCTGCCAATTGCCCCATCTCACATATCGAAGGGACCCGGGGAGGAGGCAGGGAAGGTGGCGCTGTTTTGCTGGCACTCGACCGCGTGAGGGCAGACTCCGTGAAACAGTCACTCACTATGGGAACCTGGCCATTTCACCGATGAGAATCACCCCAGTTACCAGGAAGGTAACCACGCGAAGCATAATGTGTAAGCTGTAGTAAGTACAGTCACTATAGGTAAGTACGTTCGAGTTATGAGCGCACAGCGCTGCCCCAAGGGCGAGGTTCAAGCCGGGTCTCAAGACCAACCAGGATGCCTGCCAACCGGAGAGAAGTCCCATTCTGAACCATCTAGGACCATCTATGGAGCCCATACTCATGACGCTTGTGGTGCATGTGCCGCAGCCTGAACCATTCATGCTGCCGAGTCTGGTTGCGAACCCCTCGCGAGATACCGCTTCTATCAATGAGGCTTCGCTCACAACATGGTCGTGTATCTGCTGGCGGATGCTCCCAGACTACCCGGTAGTCGAGCTGGGCTGTGGGAACAGTAGACCTAAGCTACAGTTCCCAACACCAGTAATTACTCGAAGCCTTTTGCGCGTGTTATGTCTTGGATTGTGGTTGACTCGTTGCCACGGTTGCTTCTCCTCGGCCACGGGGTTACGCGTAGGTACGAAGGACTGGAGGGCTCATAGAGGCAGACTCCATGTGCGGTACTTGTACTTGGCAGGTCTCCAAGATATCTGCCGTTTCTTCGTACCCGTACATCATCCGACCCTTACCCGTCTTCCGTGAACCTGGATTGATTGGGCTCCATCAGTGCGGGACGGAGGTCGGGTCGTGCCTACCTCTCGTACCTTACGAGTATTGATGCAGCCGGCAGGCGGGTCATTGGGCTGGCCCTGCAGCCGAGTCAGTGGCTCCTGACGGCCCGTCGCAGGTTGATTGGGTGCCGCCATCGGCATCCAACCAGGTGTCAGCTCGCTAACTTGGACAGTACCCTGGGAAGTACATAGGGCCCAGAGGCCTTCGGCCATCGACAGGAGCACGGCTCAGCCTGGAAAGCTTGACTCTTATCCGGTCAAGTACTGCGGGATGCAATAGGGAGATGAGATACCGATGCACCACCACGAATCGCACATAGTTGAAGTACCTACCAGGCGAGGCGCGGACAAGAGTACTTTGGTAGCTTCCTGGCTTAGTGCTTCGTAGCCAGAGAGAGGCACACGATCAGGCGTAGCTGGCTCGTACCCGCCAGCCTCGAGCACATCCATTCCGCCTGGCACGGTACCCCGGGAGCAAGTACCTGCCACCACCCTCTGACGATGCGCCTGTCTGTCCTTTCACAGTTCTGCGGTACCACGACCTCAGAGAGAACTATAGCGGATACTTCCCCCTCGTACCGACCTGTAGGTTAGCTCAGCCAGCCCACTCCCTCGCGCTCCATCACTCACTTCACCACACCCCATCGTCTCTTCGCCGCCGCCGCCGCCGCCACCACCACCACCACCACCACAACTACCACCACCGCCCACCGCATCATCCACCACTACAACCACCATCACCCCAAGAGAACGGCGACCAACCTGACTTGGCTCATCGCGCCCCATCCAGCACCGCTCCCCTCCCTACGCTTGCATCTATCGTCTCTCACTCAACCTCTCGCACGCGCCGCCGGCTTGGTCTGCCAGTTCCCCCTCCTGCCCAAGCTCGCAGCAACCCCCCGGAATCGACGACCTCAGCATCCCAGCTGTCCATCCCACTCGGTCTCGAGCTGCTGCGCTCCGACGTCTTCCCGGCGGAGCAACCTGCGTCCGGACGAACCGATATTTAGGTGGCCCAGGTTTGCGATTCCACTGGCTGCTCCCCCGCCCATCCATATCTCAAGGTACGCATCCAACTCAGTCAGTCGAGCTGCTGCACCACCACCAGCACGCGCGCAAGTACCCCGTCCGCCGCCGCCCTCGTCCTCGTCCGCGTCCTCGTTGCCGCCGCCGCCGCCGCCGCCGCTATACTACGTCCGCCCACCAGACCACCCGCTGACTCTCGTGAGGCGTGGCGCAGCGCAGCGCAGTACTGCCGAGCACAGTGCTGCCCGGCATAGCATCATCGCATTGTATCGCACTGCGCCCCCGAACATCGCTTGGCCATCTCCATGACTGGCCTGCCTCTGTCCTACCTCTCCCCAGCCCTCGCCCCCGCTGCCTCTCTACAACCCTGGCCCGTCCCAGCCCAACTCCGCACCCTCAGTGTCCGCTGCTGCTGTACGAGGTAGAAGAGCGCCGGTGACCCCAAGAGATCCCTTGTTTGGGCTCTGAGGGGATCCTCCAGCTGTGGTGCTTGTTCCTCTCCTGATCTACTATCATCACCACCCACCACAGTGTCGTGCACTCCAAACATCTTGCCTCTCCCCTCGTCCCCTCCTCATCGTCCTCAATGGTCCACCCTTCGCACTCTTCCTCTCACTCAAGATCTGGAACCTTCTCGCCCTCCTCCACTCACGGCCTGCAAACCTCCGCCACCTCTGCTCACTCCCCCCACCTCTCCCAGCCCGGTCCCCTGAGTGCTGGCGCCAGTCCCAGCACCAGCAGTCCGACCCACGGGACCAGCTCCCTGACCAAGATCGTCGTCGCTCAGGTCTATCTGCTCCTGAGCACCATCAAGAAGGACCAGGACGAGGCCAAGTACGAACAGCAAGTAGACCAGCTTAGAAAGGTACAGTATACCCTCCCGCCCTTGTCCATGCCGTTGACTGACATTTCTTCGCCCTTCTCTAGCTCATCAATGAGCACGGCATGGAGGTCTTCTCCAAATACTTCACCCGCCTGGTGGCCGGGAATGCCGCACAAATCTTCCCAGGCCTAAATCGGTCTGCTTCCAACACGGGCACCTATTCTATTCTGGCCGCCGAGATGGACAAGATATCTCACGACCCTGATCAGGCATCCAAAATAGCAGAGTCTATTGAGACGGCAAGCGAGGACATATTTCGAGACTTCGACCTGTCCACGTTTATGGAACATTTCAAGCTGGATGCTTTGGAAAAGACCATTTTGGCCTTGGCCTTCAAATCTGGCTCGCGTCAAGATCTGAAAACCAAGGGTAAGCAAGCTTCCTCTAGTCGCGACCGATTGCGCATGCGGGACTGACATACTTTCTTTTTTGAATACAGCCGACGCCATCTTGTCCACCAACTTCCCCACATTCGTGAACATCATATCGAGAGCCGACGGCCCCCACTCCGACCTCCAACCCAGCTTCATCGCCGCCATCGTCGACCGCTACATCCAAGGCCACCCTCCCAATTGGAATGCCGCTGCGAAATCCGAGCTCAGCCACAAGGTGAAGTCACGCTGGCTTCAGCCTGATTTGACACCTCCTATCGAGGTTTTGGCTGCCCTGGATCTATTGCGTGTCCTTGGTGAGAAGCAGCCCAATGCGCTGGCCTTGCAAATCCAACGGACTGGGCCCGATTTCACCAGTGATGTCGACACCTGCCTGAAACACCTGCAGAACCGGCCCACCAACGTGGCCCTGAGCGAGGAGCAAGTCTGTGCCGCTCTTACCTACACCTCTGTCAGCATGACCCAACGCCACGACCCCTCCGTTCTGACCGCCGCTCTCCGCCGCGTACTGCCGGCATCCTTCTCTTGGCAAGATACCATTGGCTACTTCGACCAGCACGACGTTCGCATGTCCTCGGAACAATTTCTGCGGCTGTATCAGGCACTCGTCTCCGTGGCCCAAGACCAGGAAGACTTCAATATCCAAGGTCTCTGGGAGGTTCCAGCTGGGAGAACCCCGAAACGCAGCTATCGTTCATCTGCGCGTACGCATCTTTGACCCCGGATCAACTAGACGCGAGCACCATCCCTGGTCTGCAGGCCACTTTCACCCTCGACGAATATGCCGATTCGCTTCCAGAAGTTCGTGAGCGAGCTGCCATTGCCGTGAAGCATCCTCTTGTCTCTGGCCCCGCTCTATCAGCCATCTTCCAAGTCGCTCTTCACTCTTTGCACGCCTCCCAAAGCGTTGAAGCCAAGCGTCTGTTTCAAGAGGTTGTTGTTCCCAACTTGGACATCTTCATTGTCTCGTCTTTTGGTGTACCGAAACCTTGGCCGAACATGGCTGTTGAGACCCTGATCTCTCTCTTCGATAACTTCCTCCTTAGGCGCACCGAAAACTCCGACTTCGTTCTTGACAGCCTTTGGAGGAAGGACAAAGCCTGGGTAGTCCAGAGGTTGCAGCAAGCCCACGTCGACCGGCCGGCAGATCTGCCTCTCATCTTCGAACACGTGGTTAGGCACAACTGGCTCGAAGAGTTGGTCTATCTGCCCACCGGCTTTGGTTACGACTTGGCTGCCCTTGCACATGCCGAAAACTGCCTCGACCTGAACGTGTGGGCTCGCACCAATGCAGAGCGAGGCATTGAAATCGATGGGTCCCTCCTGCAGTTCCTCAACATCAAAGCCAGCTTCGAGGCCGAATACCAGAGGCCTGCTGGGGGACAGCCAGCGCAGAAGAGAAGCACGACGCTTCAAGTCAGAACAGTTTCCGCCATGCTCCAGATTCTCGAAGAGTTCATGCCAAAGAAACCAGTCCCCTCGCTGATCATGGTTCAGCGCCTTTGCATCACGGCTTACCCTCGGCTAATAAATTATGGTGAAGGGTTTGATGACATAATCGACGCCAATGGCCGAGATGGCAACGCGCTGCCGCAAGCTGCTGTCAACCGGATGGAGGAACACTACAAGAAAATGTACGGCGACGAGACCGAAGTCAAGGTCATTGTGCAAAAGCTTGACGAGTACAAGCGATCTCGGGATCCTTTGGATCAGGACATCTTTTCCTGCATGATCCATGGGCTCTTCGACGAGTATTCCCATTTCGTGGACTACCCGCTTGAGGCGCTTGCCACGACTGCCGTACTCTTTGGTGGCGTCATATCACACAAGTTGATATCCGAATTGCCCCTCCAGATCGGCCTTGGCATGATTCTCGAAGCTGTACGCGATCACGTGCCGGAGCATCCCATGTACAAGTTCGGTCTGCAGGCTCTCATGCAGCTACTCACCCGCTTCAGAGAATGGCCCGGCTTCTGCAAACAGCTTCTCGCAATTCCCGGGCTGCAAGGTACAGAGGCTTGGAGACGAGCCGAGGATGTGGTGCGCGAGGACGAAGACGAGAAAGCACGCCTTCAGAACGGAGCCCCGCCCACTGCTCATGCTCCAGCCGAGGCTCTGCTCAAAGGCAACGGCGACGGTGCCGAACCACACGCCGCACCCTTCTCTGCAGTCAAGTTCGACGAGCCTCCCCCAGGCATCATGTTCGACGAGCCGGTTGTCGACGTTCAGGACAAGATTCAATTTGGACTGAACAATCTGACTCCGACGTCCCTGCAGGCGACGTTCCGGGAAATTTGCGAAGTCCTCGAAGAACGCAACCAGCAGTGGTTCGCCAGTCACCTGGTCGAGGAACGAGCCAAGATGCAGCCCAACTACCACCAGGTCTACCTCGACTTGGTCAAGCTCTTCGAACACCGAGGGCTGTGGAACGAGGTGCTCAGGCAGACCTACATCAGCGTGGCTCGTATGCTCAACTCAGAAAGCACAATGCAGAACTCGACCGACAGAACTCACCTCAAGTACTTGGGCGCCTGGTTGGGGCTGCTGACCCTTGCCAGAGATAAACCTATTCGCCTGCGGAACCTGGCTTTCAAGCAACTCCTGATCGAGGCTCACGATTCGAAGCGTCTGTTGATCGTGATTCCTTTCGTCTGCAAGGTATTGATTCAGGGCGCCAAGTCGGCGATATTCCGCCCTCCTAATCCCTGGTTGATGGACATCATCCAACTTCTGATTGAACTATATCTGCATGGGGATCTCAAGCTTAACCAGAAGTTCGAAATTGAGGTGCTTTGCAAAGATCTCGGCCTCGATCATAAGAGTATCGAGCCGTCTAGGGAGTTGGAGAACCGAGTACCCATGGACGAGGTCAGCGAGCAGATGGTTGGACCAGAGCATCTGGACCACCAGTTTGAGAATCTCTCTCTCAACGGAATGGCCAACGCTGTTCCTGCTGGTCTGTCGCCTCATGATGCTGCTCCTATCACGCTTCCGGACATCGGCCCTGGGCTTCAGCTCCCGCCCATTCCCAATGACTTCCCAATCACCCCGGCGAAGCTCGGCGAGATTGTGCGCACCGCGCTCCTGCGGGCCTTGCAAGACATCATTCAGCCAGTGGTGGACAGGTCCGTCACTATTGCCGCTATCAGCACCCAGCAGATGATACACAAAGACTTCGCCACTGAGCCTGATGAGAACAGGCTGCGAACTTCCGCCATCAACATGGTGAAAGCCACTGCTGGTAGTCTGGCCCTCGTCACGTCTAAGGAGCCGCTGCGAGCTAACATCACCAACTCCATGCGCCAGCTGTCATCAGAAATTCCTGGCGGAATCCCAGAGGGCACTCTCATCATGTGCGTCAATTCGAATTTAGATCTCGCCTGCAACGTCATTGAGAAACAAGCCGAGGAGCGCGCAATCCCGGAGATCGAGGAAATGATAGAAGTGGAGCTTGAGAGGCGACGGGTTCATCGCCAGCAACGACCTAACGACCCCTACGTCGATCCTGGTCTCAGCCGATGGGCAATGACCATTCCTCACCCTTTCAAGCTGTCACCAAGCCTGGCTGGTCTGAACTCGGAACAGATGGCCATCTACGATGACTTCGCTCGTCAGCCTCGCGGAGCGACCCAGTCAAGTGCCACTCATGTGTCATCTACCTCTGATGCCACGCGCAATCTGGCCAACGAAGTGCTCCAGGAACAGTTCACGTCTATGCCGAACCTGCCCACTCCGTCAGAGACCCCGCAGCTTCCGCATATCAACCCACATGCGCCGTACTCGCATGTCCAACCTCCGGGTATCACGAACGGGCGTCCGTCGGCTCACCCCACTCCTGACGGGCGAGCTTTGGCCGACCGGGTGCAGAAGCTTCTGTCTGAAATCGAGCGCTCAGCAACCGAGTCTCCAGAGGAGCATTTCAACGAGCTTCCCAGGCCTCACAATCTGCTTGATGCCGTCGATACCTTCACGCAGCTGATCATTCGGCAGAACTCCGAAGAGTTTGCTGTTTTCGCGGCTGACAGAATCTGTCAGCTGCTCCTGAACTCTCAAGTGAGCCACACGCTCTTCATTGAGAGCTTGGTACACATTCTGGAGCTTCTATTGAAGATTTCGGCCAGCTTTGGTGCAGCGTTGCAGGACCGCGTGCAGGCCAACATTGCACAACAGAATCCCTCCAGCATCCTTAACCTGCCTCTGATTTCGGCTCTGCTTCCCACGGACCTGCTGGATCTCCGAAGTCTTGATCGCATGGTTGCGAAAGTGCTGGTACAAAGAGAGGAGCGAGCGCTTGAGTTTTTTGAGCAACTGCTTGATCTGACCTTGTTCAACGACCGCCCTATCGCGCTCTTTGCCGACTTCGCGCGCAGTCTGGAATTCGCCTGGGATTGGATCATTGCAGAGCCCGAGCTTGAAGCAGCACAACGGTTGAGGTCCAAGTTTGTCTCCGCCGGTCTCCCGAAACCTCCTGCCCAGGACGCAGATAACCTCGACAATGCCCGGCCAGATCAGCTTGAGTATGTCTTGGACGAGTGGATTCGACTTGCCAGCAACGACAACGCAACCGAAAAGTCCCTGGCCGTATTCGTCAAGCAGATGCGGCTCAAGGGTATCGTGGCAAGCAAAGACGATCTGTTTATCTTTGTTCGCCGAGCAATCGACGCCTCTGCGTTGCACTTCGAACACATCACACACAACGGTGGCAGCAGCACTGAGGCATTCGCGGCCACCGATGCTGTGGTCAAGCTTGTGCAGTTCTTCGCCAAGGATAATTCTACGGGCGAGGCCCGAGCTGGAGCGCTACCTGTCATGGAAGCCGTGCTATCCATCCTGGCAATTGTCCTGAACCACCACCATATTCACCGCGGCGAACACTTCTGCCAACGTGTCTTCTTCCGGTTCTTCTCCCAACTCCTCCACGGCATCGACGTTGTGTTCAGCGAGGCGGACCCATCTCGCAAAGAATTTCTCTTGAGGGTGGCCGACACCGTGCTGCAGCTGAATCCCGCTCGTTTCCCCGGCTTTGCCTACTGCTGGTTGAGTCTCGTCCAACATAGGCGCTTCCTGCCAGAGCTAGTGCTCATCGAGGAGCATCGCGGTTGGTCTTTGCTCACCAGCATCTTGACGTCCCTGCTCAAGCATGTGTGTGAACACTTGAAATCGATTGAAATTCCAGATGTCGCCAAGGACTTCTATCGGGCTACTCTGAAGCTCATGATCATTCTTCAGCATGACTTCCCCGACTACATGGCATTCAGCTGCATCCAGCTCGTCAACTGCGTTCCGCCTTACTGCAAGCAGCTCCGAAACGTGATTCTGAACTGCAACCCCCGCAACGATGCCGAAGCGAGTGCCATTGACTCCGAGCTGCCAGAAGCGTCCGTCTCAAACCTGCGCGCTGCTGGGCTTCTGGAAGTCCTGGAGCAGATCATGCGGTCCGGTGCTTCAGAGGATGCCATCGCGCACCTAACCCATGCAATTAGCCGAAACAGTGCCGGGAACACTACGTTTGGGCATGTTCAGCTCAACACCAATGTCAAGCTTGTGGACGACATCATCTCCTTCATTGGTCACCACGCCGTGTCCCGGTTCCAACAAGATGGGCCTCTCTTTGCCCCGAACGGCCCGGACACTGCCACGATTTCACTCCTCGTGCACGAGCTGCATCCCGAAGCCAGATTTTTCCTGCTTGGGAGTGTTCTGGACAGATTGCGATACCCGGGACCCCTGACCGAATATTTCAGCCTCGTGGTTTTCGAGACCTGGGGTACTGATATGACCGACCAAGAGGAGATCGATATTCGACAGCAGATTGTTCGCATTCTGCTCGAAAGATTCGCTGGTTTCTGGCCTCAGCCTCCTGGCCTGGTGCGGGTCATGCTGGAGCTTCTGAAGGACGAAAAGTACCGGTTCTTTGACCAATCCTTCATCAAATCTGACCGCGAGGTGAGTGCCGCCCTGTTATCGAGTTACAATGACAGTATGACTGACTATCTCCAGATTGCGGATCAATTTGTTCATCTCGGCGGCAACGGGCTTCGGGGAACTTAGTTCTCGGCCTTGGATGCGCATACTGAAATGTATTCTTTTTTGCCACGATACTTCCTAGAGCGACGGTCTGTGCCCAATGGAGTCGTTTCAAGCCCCAACCCTTGGTGGTCAGGGGGCGGGAGATGATGCGGTTTTGACGGGAAACGAATGGACATGGCGGCAGTCTGGGTTGAAAACAAGCATGGCGGGCGGGCAAAAAGTACGGGCCCGGAGCATTTCATGGCGTCTATTGGAGAGTTTACTCGGATATCTTTCTCACCATTGTACCTTGTCCTAGACGCCCTTACGGATATAACGACTCGCAGAGGCTGGTAACGACTCGCAGAGGCTGGTAGTAGGGCTACGGATCACACCGACCTCATTGACTAGTGTAATCATGTATCATAGTATAGAATCCCACAACGTGCTGCTTTTGACAGCATTTTCATTCCAACTTGGAACTGCCGGCCTTGCTACCCTGGAAGTACTGTGCCGCACAACCGCGTTGTGGCGTCATGCGCTACGGGGGGAATAAACCTCATGCTCGTGTGGTTGGGACTGGCAAATACATGGAATCGGAATTTGACTGAATAGTATAACGTATGCGATGCCTATCTAACGAACTAGCAAACCAATGAAACCAACAGCAAATCGAGGAAACCTGGCAACTCCGGGCGTGCAAGTAAAACGGCGGGGAATCAAAACCGAATAAAAAAAAAGATCAAGGGAGCCGGAGAAAAGAGGGGGGGGGAGGGGAATCAACCACGACCGCTCAGGCCTTGGCCGGGGTAGCCGCATCGCCCTCGTCGCCGGCGGGGGCGACCCTCAGCAGGTAGGAGCCGATGCCGGGCCCCTTGCCCCAGCTCTCGTGGGCCAGCTTGACGTCCTCCATGGGCCAGACCTGCTTGACGCAGACGTCGATGTCGCCGGCGCGGGCGAGCTGGAAGAGGGCGCGCAGGTTGGGGGCGAAGGAGGGGTCGTCGCGGGTGATGTACCAGAAGGCGGTGCGCTTCTTGGGGCACAGCTTGACGTTGCGCAGGAGCAGCTTGGTGATGGAGGGCAGGGGGGAGCGCGGGGTGCCGAGGCTGCCCTCGCCGCCCGAGAGGGTGTCCTTGTTGGTGCCGTAGGCGACGAGGATGCCGCCGTCGGCGTCGGACAGGGCGGCGTAGGACTCGTCGAAGCTCTCGAACCCCAGGGCGTCGAAGACGGCGTGGGCGCCGCCGAGGTCGCGCACGCGGTCGATCCAGAGCTTGTCCGTGTAGGCGTGCGGGGTGGCGCCCTCGCGGCGGATGGCGTCGTGCTTGGCGGGGGAGGCGGTGCCGTGGACCTCGGCGCCGCGCAGCTGGGCCAGCTTCATGATGGCGAAGCCGACGGCGCCCGAGAGGCCGTGGACGAAGACGCGCTGGCCGCGCTGGACGCCGGCGCGCTCGACCAGGCCGTAGGCGGTGGACCAGTCGAGCACGAGGGCCGTGGCGGCGTCGGCGGGCACGCCGGCGGGCACGCGGATCAGGTGCTTGGCGGGCAGGTTGACGAGCTCGGCCTCGGCGTCGTAGACGGTCAGGCAGGCGACGAGGTCGCCGGCGGCGAGGTGCTCGGCGCCCGGCCCGCAGGCGGCAACGCGCCCGACCAGGCAGTAGCCCGGCGTCAGCGGCGCCTTCCTCTGCATCGGGTACTTGCCGAGGCGCATGTTGATGTCGCCGCCGTTGAAGCCCGCGTACAGCGGCGCCACCTGCGCCTCGTCGCGCCCGGGGGCCCCGATCTCGGCGTCGACGACGTTGACGTTGGACACGTCGCCAAAGGCCGAGATGAGCACCTTGCGGATCGGCTGCGTCATGTTGCTGGGCAGTGGACTTGGTCTCCTGCGCCTCGGTGGTGTCTGTGAAGGGTGGTCACGAACTGCAGCTGGTTCTTATAGTCGGGGAGACTGCTGGTACGTCGTGTAAGTCGAGAGGATGAATGGGTGCTGTCCCTGGTTCTCCTTGCTTTGAGAGATGCTGAGATGCCAATGCTGGTGATGCTTCTATCCAACATCTTGATCGCCGCGGACGTTTGTGTTTCTTTATACGAGAGTCTGGCAGATGTCGAGCTTGAGGGCTGCGCCGCGTCTGGTAGGAGCGCCAGAATGTGAGGCCCGAGAATCTGCTCTCGCTCTCGCCATTCTCTCGTACTAAACTCGCCGTTCCCCGTGGCTGGCTGGGGCGGCCTGGGACCCGCCCCGCCCGGCGACCAGGGCCACCCCGCAGCAGGCGGTTTGTCATCCCTCCGGCTCGCATCTGCCCGGTGGTGACAGCTCCAGTCACCCACGTTGTACTGGCCCGGGACGGATAGACCTTTGATGCTCAGAACACAAGGCCCACCAATGCAGTGCCACTCTTTGGGCTGCGCCCCGGCTCCGAACTGCATCAAACCTCCACTGCACACACTCACAGTGCTGCAGACGGGCCCCGGATGAATGAGCGGAGCCTGAGCAACAACCTGCGCACAAATTCGCAAACGACCGTGGGCGCACGTGTAATCGAAGCGGCGAGCACGGTTTGGATCCTCTCACTTTTTTACCCCTCCTTGATCAAGTCCGAGGCCTGGTTGCGGGGGAGCGCAATCGCCGGGCGTGTTTGACCCGGTAGCGGTTACCAGTGTCCATTACCTTTGCAGTGAAGCTGCAGCCATGAGACGGCTCAGTGCAAGATGCCCATTCACAGGGCGAGATAGGCGAGCTGGGAGGGTAGCTGGCCCAGCTATGCCGCAAGCAGGCTTACGGGAGTCGAGGGTGGGTGGAGGCATCCGGTGCGAGAAGGCGTCTTCGGCGCCTGGATTCTCCCGTAAGGCTGTCAGCTGTCCCCACTCGCGCCCGTTAGGCTCCTCCACTGCTCGCGCGATTCTCGCGCGACCCTCGGATTCGATGGCCTACGAGTAAGGCGAAGCGAGCGACCACAGTCCACAATTCGATGCATGCCGTGGAGCGGGTCATCCCTGTTAGCGGCCGACATGGCGAGACGTTGCCGTACCGCGCCCTGGCCAGAGAATCTGTCCTTCGCGGTCGAGATTGCGAAGGGTTGCTGTGTCGCACGCACAGAGCTGGGGCTCGGCCAAGCACGGGAAGAGAAGAGCCTGTTGACGATATGTCAATGGGCGAGCTCCCGCCATCGTGTGTTCCTCGTCTTGTCAATCTGTTGCCTTGTTGAGAAGCTATGCGCAGGCTCCCCTTCCAATTCGTGGCCTTGGAGTACATTGCGACTCGCGCCTTCGCAAGTCGACAAATGTTGCGCGCGGCGTTGGCCCGGTAGCTCGATTGTGCTCAAAGCAGCCCGGTGGGAAGTGGCGGGACTGACGGGCGTTGTTGTTGTCATACGGATCAATCGCCTTCGCGCCGCAGATTCAAGATATCGGATAGCTTGAGGTTGCCTTTTGCTCCCCAGCCCGAGGGCCCGCTCTCAACCTCGGGCCGCACCGACGTGTACCAGGTCCACGCCCGCCGATCGAGTTCGCTGGGCCCTAGATGTTTGGCCCAGCTGTCCAAGGTCAGCCTGAGTGCGCCGAGCAGAAGCGAGACATTCTCCTGCTTCTCTTGCTCCTGGCTCTTGGCGGTCTTCTTCTTGGGCGTCGCCTTGTCTCCGGCACCGCCTCCTTGGTTGGACAGGCCTTCGACTCGGGTGGCAAAGCTCTTAAGCAGGTATGCTCTGGCCGCCTCGGGCCTGTGAATCGGCATCCCAACGACACCAGCCTCGTGTGACCTGGATGCCGAATCGGCCGTCGCCGACTTGTCCTTCATGGCCTCGAGGTCGAGTCCCCAGAGTGCGTCCGCACCGAGGGTAGCCTGCTCGCCCGTGACCCGGAGACGCCCAGCCAGTGCGTCTTTCAGACAGTCCCGCATAATCCTCCACCGGTCAGGCCCAGCATCACTCCGCCATACCACCGAGTCATGACGGCGATCGTGTCCATGGCGCCGAGCTCTCGCATGTTCTTGATGAGGAAGCTGCCGCACCCGGACTCGCCATCGTCGAACGAGTCCTCTTTGACGGTGGTGGCACCGAACAGGTGCGTAGGGGTGTTGACGCGATACGCCCAGGCGTTGTGGGTGGCGGATTCCAGAGAAGGTATCGCGCCGAAAAGGGACTGCAACAGAGACTGGCGCTGTGCCGTGTTCTTTAGCGTGGCCACTCGGACGACGAATGTCGAGTTCTTGATGGTGACGGGCTGGCTGACTGACCAGTCTGGCCGGTCAGCCCTGTTCGACTCCGGCCGGGCCACAGCGGTGGTGGTGTTGGCGGCGGCGGTGGTGTCGCCGGGTTCTGTTATGCTGGAGGCGACGCTGTCAGGTTGCTTCACGTCGCTCGGGATCTCTCTCCACTCGTAACCTCCCCTCTTGAGGACAGTGACTTCGCGACCCAAGACGCGGACTTTGGGTTGGCCCTGGCCCCACCCTTCCTCGTCGGCGGAGGCGCCCTTCTGCAGGCCGATGGACACGGCTTTGCTCCTCGAGTTGGCGCTCACCACGGCCTGGGCGAGGCTGAGTCTGCTCGAGGGGGGCTGCTCAGGCATAGTGACTCGCAGGAGCTCAACGGCGAAGGCCAGGACCAGGGGCGCGCGGTTGGTCAGCAGGACCGTGTTGCGGATCCTGTGCTCATCCGTGTCCACGGGCAGCTCCAGGGAAGCCTCGTACTCGGCTGGCGGTAGGGGCTGAGGACCATCCAGGAAGCCGGCATCGTCAGACGCCTTGGATCGCTTCGAGGAGGAGGAGGGAGCCGCGGGGGCGGGGGCGGGGCGCTTGAGGGGGTTAGAGCCCTGCTTGAGACGAGCCTTGCAGGCATTATGCAAGGTCCGGGCAGCCTTCGCATCGCCAATGGCCGAGACGACTCCGTTAAGAGGGCTCTCTGCTATCTGCTGGATGCTAGGAGGGGCCGCATTAGAGGGGGCTGTCAACGGCCGAACCTGGTCGGAACCTCGACTCACCTGCGGAGGTTGCTGGACTGCAGGGCCTTGATGCGTGCCAGAGCGTCCTTGATGGGGACCTTGGCGGCGGTCATGAGCCGGATGAGGTCCTGGAGATCGTTCTGGGAGGCCATGGCGGCGCCTTGTGGTGTGCAGCCGCGGCGTATATCGTGTGCAACACATGCGAGGAGGGGGCGTGAGCGGGCCGTTGGTGCAACGCGAGGCGAGGCGCGTGTTCAAGGAGCATTGGAAGCTGTTAGCCTGTATCGTCATCGGTACCTCAGAACCTGTGGATATAGCACGAACATGATAGCTCATCCGGTATCTCTACGCGCACCAGGCAGAGTGCACAGTGCCAAAAGACTGTGTCGAGAAGCAACAGCACGGAATACGAGACAGTACCTGCGTCTGGACCCTGATCCACGAGTACGAGTATCGTTATCACGCCTCGTCCAGCCGCAGTAACCTCATCCATGCTCGCACTCACTCACGGATACACACTTCTCACCCATTCCACCGACTCCCACGTCCAAGGCCAGGGCCCATGCTCTGCCGCCACTGAGGGTCCTCGCGAGCTGCGGTCAGGGTTCTCGCACGCTGTACCCTTGGTTTCTATTGAGACAGGACAAGGGCCCGAACAAGCCGTGGCGAAAGAGAGGGAAGAAAAAAAAAAGGGCACGCAAGCCACTCATCCATCAGAGGGCTTTGCAGACAGTGTTCACGGTCTGATCTGCCATTGCCCACCACTAGCTGCCGCCGCCACCACCAAACCACCCAGACGCTGTCCTCTCCCCTTTGCCCACGACCCCGGGGTCCCACCTCCCCCTTCTCTCATCTGGCCGAGCAGCGCCGAGTCTCGCGCCTGGTCTCGGCGCCGAGGTGCTGGTCCGTTCTGACCCCGGTACCGGTCGCCGATTCGGAGCCACATCCGCAGCGCCGGCGGAGCAGCAGAAGACGACACGCCAACGCAGCACCCTCGCATCGCGTCCCCCATCCCTCTGAGCTGGCTGAGCAAGCACGGGATTCGCTTGATGCCCATCTGCGGCCTAGCAGGTCGACCGCGACTGCTGACGACGCGCCGCCGCCCCACCACCACCACCAGTCACCTTTGCCACCAACTGACTTTCCCCCCCAGAGAAAGGGGGGCCTAGTTGAACCGACTCACACCTCGCCATGCTATCGACCACAGGCGCGCGCGCTGCACTGCACCGCGTCGGGCCGTCACTGGGGTCCGGCCTCGGCTTCAGGATAGCCATGGCCCCGCGGCGCGGCATCATCAAGGGCCCGCCGAAGCAGCCGCGGGGCACGGCCGCGAAGCCGCTGGCGTACAAGGCCAGGAACCCGCCGCCGCCGTCGCCGCTCAAGACCACCGCCTCCGAGGAGGCGGACGCGGAGAGCGGCGAGCTGTTCTCGCGCGAGGCGCGCGAGGCGCACAAGGCGCAGCCCGTGGCGCACCTGGTGCGCACGCGCTTCGTGGGCCTGTTCGGCCTCGGGGCCGTCGCGCTCTGCCTCGGCGCCTTCGCCGCCAGCATGGCCGTCCAGTGGCGCTCCCAGGAGCCCATGGCCCCTTGCGCGCCCGGCGACGAGCCCCGCGCCCCGACCGGCCGCCCTTCCGCCCAGTCGCCCGCCGAGTTCGACGCGCACCTCGACAAGTCCGAGTGGCGCTTCGGCATCACCGCCCTGCGCCGCAAGCTGGCCGCCGCCGCCCGCGGCCACGTCCTCGAGGTCGCCATCGGCACGGGGCGCAACCTCGAGTTCTACGACTGGGACCGCGTCACTGCTGAGGACGGCGATAACAAGAACAAGAACAAGAAACAGGACGGCGACGCCTCGCTGGTGCAGCAGCTCGAAGCCGCGCGCTTCGACAGGGCGCGCCTGGCCGAGCTGCGCCGCGAGCAAGAGGAGCGCACCCGCGACGTGCTGAGCTTCACGGGCCTCGACATCGCCCCGTCCATGCTCGACCTCGCCCTGCTCCGCGCCCGCCAGGTCGTCCCGGGCCTGGCCGACCAGGTCCCCGTGCGCCCGCAGTTCGCGCAGCTGGCCGCGGGCGCCGCGGGCGCTGCCGCCGCCGGGCCCGACGGCCTCCACGAGGCCATCAGCCTGCTGGGCGGGCGCATGCGCATCGTCAAGCACGACGCGCAGTCGTCGTTTCCCGCACCGCCCTTGCCATCCCTAACGACAGCAGGAACGGCAACCACAACAGCCGCTGCCCCCAGGAAGTACGACACCATAATCCAGACCTTCGGCCTCTGCAGCGTCCGCGACCCCGTCGGCCTGCTGGGTAACATGGCGTCCTCGCTGGAGCCCGAGACGGGCCGCATCGTCCTGCTCGAGCACGGCCGCAGCTTCTGGGACCTGGTCAACGGCCTGCTCGACCGCGGCGCCCCGTCCCACTTCGACCGCTTCGGCTGCTGGTGGAACCGCGACATCGACCTCATTGTCGAGGCCGCCGCCCAGCGCGTCCCCGGTCTGGAGGTCGTCGAGGTCGACCGCCCGGGCTGGCTGACTCTTGGCACCCACGTCTGGGTCGAGCTCAAGGTCCGGCGACCCGATTCTGACACCCCCGTGGCAGAGGCCGCCGGCGGCGGCGCAGGCGGCGGCAGCACCGGCAGCACCATTTTGAGCTGGGTCACTGGGCGGAGCGGGGCCAGTTCGGCGCCAAAGACGGATGGTTGAGCGTGTCTGACAAGAGCCAGAATCTGTCCAAGCAGACCTCACCATACCACTGATGCGTTTAGTCAACAAGCCCCGACGCTCTGTAAGAGTACCATGTCCTTACTATGTAAAAATACTTCGACACCAACCAATTATATTATGCCACCCCGATTCACCCTTGTCACGTAGAAGACGATATTGTATATCAATCGCCATCACTCATCTCAGCATGCCGGATTCACAGTGTGCAAGGTTTGGATCGAGTCATTTCCGTATCAGGGTCTTTTCTTGCTAGAGAACGTGGTTTGTGCGCAGTAGAAAGAATGGGGATTTCTTTTTGTGCTGGACCCGGCAACAGCCTTGGGTCTCACGAAACGCCGGCAAAAAAACCAATTTAGAGGTCTATCATGACTCTAGTCAGATGCGTTCCATCTGTCCATCCGGTCCGAATTCAACGCTCAGGAAGTCGAAAATGCAAAACCAAACAGCCCTTGCTGCAGACTACCCCACATCTCCATCAAGCTCATGTATACCCTCGACCTCACAGTCTGGGTGTGTCATGTTCGCCGAAGTGCGGCGCCCAGTGTAGCCAAAAACAATCGCCGGGACTCCCGTACCAAACAAACGCCTGACCCCTTTTTGAACCCAGCCGTTGAAAAAAACGTGAAAGCGTAAATGAACATCAGTCGACCGTAAAATTCCAGAATTCCATAGGATGGCAGATCCGCCAGTAACTGTCCCAGCGCCGCCTTGATCTCAAACCGAGATCGTTGGCCGGTCGCTCCAGACTGTTTGCATCCCTCATTCAACGCCGTGGTATAATCCTACACGCGACGCAAATCCTCGACGTACACATCGTAACAAAAATTGGGGTGGGCTTGTGCCGTCACCAGTCTTTCGGCCGGATTCGGTGAGCCCTTCAAAAGACAGTCGGCTACTAGCAGTCCTCTCAGAAGTCGTTGAGCAGACCGTCGAGTTCATCCAGCTCGACCATCTCGGGGCTCTTGTCCCAGTCCAGCATAGCGTCCAGCTTGGACCAATTTTCAGCCTCGGCGTCTCTCTTGGGAGGAGGCGGGAACATGCTGGGACGCATAGCAGGACTGGTCAGGAATGCCATGTGGGGGAGGTAGCTGACACCCAGCGTTCTGTGGTGGTCGCCAAAGAGCTGCTCGTTGGCCAACGAATCATCCACGATGTTCAAGTCCACGGGGTCCGCTGAGAGGAGCTTGCCGTTCAGCTTCCGCTTCTGCAGTCCATCTGCAGTCTGGGTGAATTCCTTCTCGTCTTTCTCGAGAGGAGGCTCAGCACCACGTTGGCCTCGTGATCCAAGACCCAGCGGGGCGGAGTGGCGCCCAGATGCGGAACCCATGGGTGTACTGGGAATCGACATATCTTGCATGTCATCGAATTCGGGTGCGTGCAAGTCGACTTCCGGAGACAAGCTTTCTCGACGACGGTCAATGTCAGTGTCTTCAGCAGTCGAGCCCGAGCTCGACAACGAAGGCGTGACAATTCCAGGCGCAGAGGGCTGAACAGCCACGGCCTGGGGCAGGGGCTGGCGGGGGTGCGTGGCAAGATAAAAGTAAGTCCGTCTGGGGTGTACGGGCTCAATCTCTTTGGCGAGCGGACAAGGGGAGGTCGCGGACCAGCCGGGGCGCTTCAGGTAGGCGGAAAGGCGATGCGAGATGATCGAACAAGGATTCGTGGATCTGAAGGCAGGAGGAGCAGAGCAAGAGTTAGCAAATGCAAAAGTTTGGGCTTAGGAGCCGGTGGAGGGTCTACTGACTGTTGGACCATTTTTGACTTGGTGGCCAGAGCATTGGCGAGTTCTTTTACGAGGTGAGGGCGGTTGCTGGTCTCTTGCAGACGAACAACGACGGCGTGGACGACTTCATCCTTGATATTTCCGAGATCCGCTGCCTTCAGGAGAACGGCTGGCTCGGTTTCGTCCGACTCGATAGACTTATGTACGGCGGCCGGCGAGGGAGTGGGAGGCGGGGTCTGGCGCGGCTGTGTGGGAATGGTGGCAGGCTTCGAGTGGGCAGCAGAGGAAATCAAGGGCGCGGTGACAGCGACGTTGCTTTCGAGGCGTCGTTTTTTGGAGGGGTGTTGAGCGTCCATGTCGTCGTCGGCTGGTCTGGTGCAGGGGGTGGTGGGAGCGGGTTTGGCGGTATGTTTGGGATGCGAGACGGGCAAGGCGATGCCGAGAGAGGGCAGGCTAAGGCTCTTGCGGCGCGTATTATATCCCATTGTGTGTTTTTGTGTGTACAAGCTGGGGCTGGTTGCCAGTGAGGTTGATGAGAATGCAATTATTGTTGGTTCTTGCTGGCCGGCCTTCTCTGAGAGAGAGAGGGTGGAATGGCGAGCAGTGAAGAGAGGGAGAGCGTGGAACAATGGGCGAGATTCGATGGCGGGCACGCGGTAAAAGCGGACGGGGCGCTGGCGGCGTGAGACAGGATCGTCGGGCAGAGCGAGGTGGCGTAACGGCAATGGACCCGGACCAGGCTGGGAGTCAGGATGAGGGATGGGCGGGTATAAGTGCGCGGTGCGGGAGGAAGGTGGACGAGGGACGTAGTGTACAGGGACCTAGCCAGGCATCGGATGGAGGGAAACCAGGGAAGGAGAAGGAGGGGCGGAAACTCTGAATGAAGATGACGATGGCGAGGTGTTGACTCTTGAACTGTCGCAGGAGAGCGAGAGCAAGGTGTGCCGGGATTGAAGAGAGCGAGGAGAGGAGCGGGAGAAGAAGAGAGACGAGGAATAGTACATGTAGCCCGGCCAGTACTGACGGTCGAGTGCTGGGCGGCAGGTACTCGTCGGGGACAGGCGATCGGCAGCGAGATGGGTACGAGTACATGTATGCTGGTTCGGTAGTACGACTAGCAGCGGGACCTGGTCAAGTTGAGGTGGTAATATGCTGTGGGGCTGGGTACTGGTAGCGCACAGGTACAGCGGAGGAGTACCCCGGCGTACCGAGCGGCCCCGGCTGCTGAGGTATGGGCTTACGTAGGAGGGGGGATGGGATGAGAAGAGCGGTCACCCCTCGAGCGCTTTTACGTTGCCAACGGACGGAGTCAAGAAGCAGCCCTCAATGGAAACATTCATCAAATGGGCAAACAGTAGATCACAGTGCTCGCGTGAGGGCTGAAGAGTGGAGGTATCGTGATACTTTCGCTACTAGCAAGTAAACCAGTCCGACATTCGTACATAGGTAGGTCCAGTTATGTAGAATTGGTTATACTCGTCTCGTCTCGTCCGTACATCAATACATGCAGTCGGGACTACGGATACTCGTACTGGGGCAGAGGGGGAGAAAAAAGACGAGAACGAAAAAGAAAAGGACCGAGACGGAGACGTGGGAGAAAGCGGCGTGGGTGGGCGAGGGAAGCTGCGATCGACTGCACTGCGAGTAACTGGTGGCCCCGGTAGGCCCAGCCCAGAAAGAATAAATTGGGGGACGTGTGTCAGGCTGCAGACGCGCAGGCCTCGAGACTCATGCAGGCCAGCACCACCAGCAAGCAAGGCCACACGAGCTACGGAGCCGGCCATGACCGCCCAAGCCGCTTCGGGAGTAGCGCGCAGGCAAATCTATGGGGCTCTCTACCAGGATGCCAGCCGAGCAGGCTGATGACTTTTCGAGCCTCGCGGACGGGGTACTCGTACGGGTGCTCCCACGAGCACGCAGTAGGTACGAATACACGCAGCCTCATTCGACTCATGCCCAAAGCATGTGTACTCGTACCCTTTGGCTCCAGTACCCAGGCACGCTTGCACGAACGAGTACTCCGGCTACTCGTGCTAGGTTCGTGTAGCATCCCAGAGCCTGTCCAGTCGGGGGGGGGGGGGGGCGGACCAAGGGAACCGGCAACCATCACCACGATCCGTGACTACCCCATTTGCCACACTCTGTTCATCGCAGTGGTGGATGGGTGGCTGCGGATGGCGAGAGAGCGCTGGCGGGTGAGAAGCATGCGAATGAAGGGCCCGACTGCGCCCGTGCCATCCAACGTGCTTGTATGGATGCACCTCTTCTCCCGCTCATCCACTCGTATTGACACCCCCAATTGCGGAAGCTTGCGTCTTCGCGACAAGCCTGTCATTATCGCGGTCGGTTATTCGCTCTCATGCCTCTGTGTCTTCTCTCCCGCGCGGTGGGCTCGCAAACCAGGAAGCTCCCTGGCTCGATGATGAACCGACGTCAACTCATTGGGTCACAGGCGGCGGGGCGGCGGGGCATACGCCTAACTCTGGGTGGCTGGGCTAGAGAAAATCTCGAACTGATTGACCCGAGTCTATGCCCAGAATGGCTAGCCCGTGTCTTTTTTTCCTCGTTTTAGGGGTCCTGTCTGACCTTTGGTTTTTTCTTCTTCCTCCTCGGTGCTCCTCTTGCTCGGCTTTTCTGCTCGACCAGATGACGAAGGACCCAGTCTTGCCAATATCTGAGAGATGAACGCACCGTTTGCCACTCGGCTCGCCCGCCTGCTATTACCGCTCGATGGGGACTGCGTAGATTGCCTGAACCCGTCTCTGGGAACAGCTCACGTGGCTACCGACCTTATTATGAGGGACCACTTTGCACTCCAGACACAATGGAATCTATACGAGTACTCGTACGGGGACCCGTGTGCCCGGCTGAAAGCCCGTCAAGAAATGATTCAAAGGAAGGGAGCGCGCGCGAGAAGAAGAGAGAGAGAGAGAAAGAAAAAAGAAAAAGACAGAGGGATTGGGAGGATCCCCCTGTCTGCGAGCACTGTCACTCCCCCCCTGCACCGAGCGGCTGGGCGGGTGACCGCGTGAGAGTGAGAAAAAAAAAGACGGCGGGCCGGGGAAGGGAAAAAAAGAAAGGCGGTCAGCCCCATGTCGGAAGACGAAACGCCCACAGGCGCAACGGCTCGAAAGGGAGGTTACCTAAAACGGTAGGGGCCAGCAGACCAGTGCCAATCAACGGACGGCCTCGTGGCCAGACCCAGTCTGACGAGCGGCACCCAGCCTCGGGCCTGCAGCAGCGCTGCGCAGTCCTGCGCGGTCCTGTGCAGGCTTGCTGCGCGCCGCCGCAGACCGCAGCGACCCTGAGGCCGGGCCATGTCTCTGGTTGGCCGGGGCTGGCCGCCGACGCGCGAGTAGCGACAGTCAACTCTGCGATCAGGCAGGCAGGCAGACGAGCGTGCAGCCAGGGAGGATGGCCAGGGCGCCGCTGCAGTCCAGGGTCGGTGGCGCGCACAACAGGGTGCGACGCGCCAGGGTCTTCAGGCCTGGCTGTCGGGTCTGGCGCCCGCTGCCATAGTCGTCGTCGTCGTCGCCCGGGGCGGTCGTCGCCAC
The DNA here is from genome assembly GCA_006538405.1 of Hansfordia pulvinata. Lineage (NCBI taxonomy): Eukaryota > Fungi > Ascomycota > Sordariomycetes > Xylariales > Hansfordia > Hansfordia pulvinata. The sequence goes on from BJKQ01000004.1 coordinate 3,062,565, forward strand.
TGCCGCCACTTTGCTGTGCCGGCCGCCGTCTGCCTGCTCAGCTGCCCAAAGCGGTCAACTGCCGAATGGACGAGCCCCCTCATACGAGTGCTCAGGGTGCCGGGCAGAAGGCATTCACCAGACCCCCCGTGCCCCTTCACCCCTCAGCATGGCGGGCCCCAGTCCGTAGAGACCCATTGATGGACGGACAAAGCGTCGTTCGAGGGGCACGGATACCGCCGCACCCGCGGCACGCGTCAAGTGCGCCTGAGCCCGCAACGTCGACCTCGTCTGGGCGGACTGCAAACGTACGACTGTGCCGTATCGGGAGCCAGTTCAACCAGGATCGTGGAATATGGCGACGGGCACCGGCAGCCCTGTCTCTACCCGCCAATCACACCCCTTCATCGTCTCTGGCCTTGCCTGAACAAGGCCTTTCTGGCCTCTTTGCCACCCGATGCTCTATACTGCAAGGGGCATGGAGAGCGGGGCGGTGGACCTGCTGCAGGATTCCAATCTGGCCCCAATGAAGAAGTAGACAAGCGGCAAAGAAAAAAAACCACTAGCAGAAGAAAAAAGAAAGAAAAAAAGGTGAAAACTGGGCGGACGATTTAACGGCGGAAGAAAGAGAAAAGATCTCTCTGTGGCAACCCACTCTCGCCTGGTGTGCGATGACGCTACCCAGCAGAATGAGAGGATAGGCATACATGCTCCGTACGATTTCTGGTAGACAGAGGACCCCTATGGAGGAACGGCCAACACGCGGACACTCAGACTCAGAGGCGAACTGTTTCACCCTTGGTCTTCTGGCAATCCGCAAGGGAGAAACAAGTAGACGCAGTGCTATGATGAGGGTACGAGTTGATCGGCATTCTCAGCGCATCCAAGCATCGTGCCATCGTCTTCAGGCCCTTATTGATGACTTGGCTTAGCTTGTTGATCAATGCCCGTACACTGCGTAGAGCTGTTAGCAGAATGCCGTTGAGTGCTTGCGCATGCGTGCTCGTACATGCAAGTCAGTGTTGCACGGAACGGAGTCCTCGTACGAATAGTCGACAGGATGCTCGCAGGTGCTTGGACGTGTGCGGGTACTCTACTCGAGCCTCTCTGCTGGTTGCCGGAGAGAGGCGAGAGGTCCGGAATCAAAACAGAGAGCCGCGGGCCCATTCATTTCGATTCCAATTGTTTTGCTAATCTCGACGAGGGGCGCGACCACGGCGACCCAGGCCCTGACGTACCAGGCCCCGTAGTGGATGGAGACGATGAACCCACAGCGACCCTGATCAGCGGTTGAGCTCCCGATTTGGGACTGAGGCGCGAGAGGACAGACAGACAGAGTACGAGGACTCGTACCCGTGTGGCGTCCAACAAGTTGGACGCCTGGCGCGGGCTGTCGCCAGCAACAGGAACAGGGCTGGTGGTGAGGCGCAACATTCCGTGTCGTCAGCCAGGGAGAGCCAAGGAAGAGTGCGACAGCCAGTCATGACGGTCACGTCTCACTCGCAGAGCGGAACAGGGAAAAGGAAACAAGGGAAGAGAGGCGCAGGTTGTGCAGCCAATGAGGCCAATCGATCGTGCTCGGTCGCATCCGAGAGGTCGCGACCTTGATATCGATGGTGAGTGATTATCACAAGCCGCCCCTGGGGCTGGGTTTAGAGCATGAAAGCTCGCAGACAGTCGCACAGTCGTGTGTAGAAGGCACCCACGCGCCGTCGAGGCGCATGTGAAGTTGGTACCTAGGCAACAAGGCTTGAGGTGTCGAGGAGAAAGTGGCCGGCTTGAGTCATGCATGATGACTCGACGGGACCCTTGTCGGCTGAGGGCGCCATGATGCCACAAGGACGTAGCCTGGATGGGATCAAGAGGACTGCACTGATCGTACGGGGTATTCATCAGCACGAGCGTTGGAGGGCCTTTCGGATATTGTGGCAGCCCCTACCACCCATGCCGTGCCCCATGTCGACGAAACCCGGCCCATGCCGTGCCCCATGTCGACGAAACCCGGCCCATGCCGTGTCATGCCGTGCCACGGGCGCGGCGCTTTGATACATCACATTCGAACCCCAAGGGCGCATCTGCCCAATAAGCAAAACCCAGGCCCTAACATAGGTTGCGTTGCGTTGATCCGGGCGCTTCCGCCTCTCCGAGCGTGGGCGAGCGAGCGAGCGCGTGTCGCGTGCTCACTGCCATTCCACTGACTGACAATTACTCTGTACCAGTAGGCTGGGTGGCGCTTGGGCTAAAGTCGAATGGCAAGGCTGAGTCATGTCCAGCGTCATCGAGGTCCGGAAGTCTGCTGTGATAAGCAAGAGCGGTCGAGTCGCCAAGGCTGTGCTTGTGCTTGTTTTGTGTCGCATGCAGCGAGATGCAGCTGGAGCGGGCTGCTAGTCGTGAGTGAGGTCGGGTCGGTGATGATGGTGGTGAGCCAGCGCGCGGCATGGCTGGACCAACCACAGACGGCGGTGGCACTGGCCAGCGTCCTCTTCGGGTAACTGGAGGGGAGAGCAGTAGGATAGATGCGCCAATGCGCCAACCGCTGTGTGATTGATGGGGCAAGTGTACTCGTAGCAAGCCGTCACTCTGGGGGGGGGAAGTGATGGTGGTGGTGGTGGTGGGGCCGGCGGCAGGCCAGGCCGTGCGTGCATGGTGCGCATCGCCCGCCTCGAGTCAGAGGCGAGTGTGGCAACGCGAATGAGGCCAATCAATGATCGCCGGGGGGGGGGGGGGGGAGATGGTGGTCGTCTGTCTTGATCTGATCCGGTTGCCTATGCGCGAATGTCATGTAAGGCAGTTGGCCCGTCGATTCTGCTGTATTCGCGTTTGAGGTGCAAGTTGCAGGTCACTCATCAGAAGGGACGCGGCTGCCCGCAGATTCCCGGTCGCAGCAAGAATCGGAGCTGCCTCCGTGCCTCCACTGCCACGCCTGCCTCACAGGCAGCAGTCCTCGTTGCCTCCAGAAAGAAGAAAGGTAGGAAGGTAGCTACTTCCATTTGATGAGATAAGGTATCAGATCTCGTGCCTGCCTCCTGAGTTAGCTGCTGGACCGCCCGTTCGCACATGGAAGGCACGGACGATGCCTCTTGAGGTGACACGGAAAGTACGATGCCGCCCCACACACCCGCTCCAAACTGGGGGCGTGACGTTGGCTGGGCCGGGCCCCGACCTCCCCCCATGCGACTACCTACCGTCTTCCCCGGAAGCCACCGCTACGCTCGTCATCGAGATGCCTTCATCCCACGCCGATCCGTTCTCTCTACTCCGTACGAGTATGCCCTCTCACAGCTGCCAATGCTCCAATTTGACCAGGATTGGCCGACATGGACAATAGGTGCTACCGCTTTTTGACCAGCTACCTACGCCAACCAGTTAGTTGCCTGCTGCCACTCACACGGTCGGCCAAACTAACTCAAGTCGTATACAACCTCGCGCACACCACACACCACACCGCACTCGGGCATCCGCCTCGTTCCCGGCCGGCCGAGACAGCACCGTGCTACCATGTCTGACTCGCACAAACGGCCATGTCTCCAATTCCCGCCTATCGGCTGCGGGGAGTCGTGCCCAGCCGTCTTGCGCTCATCTTACTCCATCCTAGCCTCTCCGGTCCGTGGCCTGGCATGCTTCGACTGCTTATCCCCTACCCACCCTCCCCGCGACCTGGGGTACGCGCTTTCGTCTGAGACGGAGCGTTGTTGGCCTGCACACTCACACGCGTGCACACATGCGCGCCCTGTGCTGCGATCGTGGAACTATTGGATGAACTATTGTTTACATGAGTATGCGCTGCTGGCCAGCTCAACACTGACTGCGTTCTACATCCCGTTTATGCCGCCCGCTCTCTGGATTCCCATCCCCACAGATGGCAAACAATGGTTGGCCATGTGTGACTGCATCCGTCCCAGAAGCATTCAGGTCATCTGGTTGCGACCGGCGTCTGTTGCCTCTGACTCGGACCTGCATGCAGACAGCTCGAGGTGTGGAGGGGCTGGCTTGGATCTGCCACGAACGCTGCTACAGAAGGATACGAGTAACTCCAGCCTATCCACATCAATAGCTGGGTTCCCAAGAGCAGGGAGCCCCCAACGACTGGCCATCCCACTTCCGAGCTTACTTGGGTCTCCTGTCACTCTGCTGATTCCCAGTCGGCTTGTGACAACTGACCACGAACTCTCGCGAGTCGTCGTCACTGAGACGGATACGCCTCAAGCATCAAGGAACTACGTCGGCTTTGTGATACTTTGCATGATTTCTGCCCGCCACCATGCAATGTGAGATAAGTATAACCTCACACCACAGATCGAACCATGCAGGCCATGCCAAGGGGGGAATTGGCCTCAACACCCCAGAGACAATAACCACTGGAGCCATACACATAAGACTCGCTCATGCCCACTTTGATCACACACCACTGGTGTATATCATGTTCACGATAGGTCATAAGCCTAACAGATGTTGGCTTGAGATGTAAATGTGCTAGCAGCACCGTCGACCTTGTCGGCAAGGCCCCTGGAGCTATTACGGCACTGCCAAAAGTCCAGAAGGCAAGATCATGCTGCGCTGGTTGTATACCTACGCTATGCTTCCCTTGGAGCTTCTCCAGGTGCTGACATGCCGCCTCACGGTTTCCCCACACGCCCAGCACCGTGGCGGCGGCGGCGGACCCGCGAGCCTGCGCCGCAAGGCGTGCGTCCAGCTTCCGCACCTGCCTCACCAGGGCGCCCGTGCAGAGAGGCCCGATGATGGTGCACAGGACGATGGCCCAGGTCACGACCAGGAACGTCTCTGAGACCTCCTCCTCGCCGGCGCCGGCGCCGACGCTACTGTCAGCTCCGGCCGGCGACCGGAAGACGCCCTTGCTCTCGGCCACGGAGGAGATGAGGAACCCAATCTCGCCCCGCGCCACCATGGCGAAGGACACGAGCGCTGGCGGAAAGAGGGATGACGCAGCACCGCTGCCGCCGCTACTACCAGACGCGCCCACTGCTTCCTCCTGACCGACCTCGCCAGGCACCCGGCGGTCGTCCAACCCCGAGACGCAGCTGCGTCCCGAGCCGGGAGCGGAGCGGCTTGACTGCCCATCCTGCCGGCGCCCTTGGCCCAGGAGGCGGCCGTGCGAAGCCACCGACGCAAGGCGGCGCTGTCTAGCCTCGGCAGCGGGTGCACCGCCACCCAGACGCCGCAGAAGAGCTTCGCCAGAACCATCAGGATGCTGTAGACGATGCCGCGCCAGACCACCTGGCCCGAGAACATGCGGGACACGGGTATGGAGAACCCGATGGAGGCCTGTTCTCGGTTGCGGTCAGTGGTCAGTGAACAGGGGTATATATAGGTAACGGTAACTTGCGCCCCCTGGGGAAGAAAAGGAAAACACTCACGAAAAACAGCGGTTTTAGCACGTGGCTGACCTCGCGAGACAGGAAGCGAGCGTACGTGCCCCGGCCGGTGGTATCATTGTCGTCGTGCTCCTTGTTTTCTTTGGTACCGACGCCCTGCTGCTGCTGCTGCTGCCCTGCCCTCCCGTCCGTAAGCCCACCACCTTCACCGGCTGCGATATCTCCCTGCGATGGCGGCGCCAACGTGGACGGAGACGACGAAAGCGCTCCTCCCCGGCTGTTCTCCTCGTCGAGGAGAGATGCAGACAGCCTCTCGACTTCACCGTCGAAGAAGCTGATGGCCACGCCGGCCAGGTAGGCGGCCAGGAGGGGCGAGGCGCCCGCGAAGCCAGCGCCCACCACGACGGCCAGCAGGAGGAGCGTATGGACGACGGCGGCGGCCCGGCTCGTGCGGGGTAGTAGCCGCGCCAGTGCCTTCGGCGGCGGCGGCGGCTGCGGCGGCGGCTGCGGCGGCGGTGCTGATGATGATGCGCCGCCGGTGTGGGCGTTCGCAGCACGTGCGCTCTGCGCGAGCGACGGCAGCAGCAGCCGGCGCACGAGCGGGCGCACGGCGTAGCACAGGACCAGCGGGACGAGGGCGGCGATGCCGAAGGAGACGAGGACGGGGCGGAGGACGGTGGCGGGCTCGAACGCGGCACCACCTCCTCCCCCGAGCGAGGAGATGACCTGCGCCATGACGAGCCCGACGACGTCGTCCATCATGGCTGCGCCGGCCAGCACGGACCCCAGGCGCGACGAGGCGAGGCCCGAGGCCTGCAGGACCGCGAAAGTGGTGCCCAGGCTCGTCGAGCACAGCGCCGCGCCCGCCGCGAACGACTGCAGTGCCGCCGTCGCGCCGCCGCCAGCCAGCAGGCCCGAGGGCCCCAGCGCGAAGGACAGGGCCATGGGGGCCGCCACGCCCGTCGCCGCCACGCACAGCGACAGCAGCAGTAGGCCCACGCCGCCCGAGCCGACAGACGTCTCTATGCCGCCTGTACAGTACGATTGTTCCGTGTCAGCCGACCGAGCCGCTCATTGTCCGCATTGATATTATGGGTTAGAGGGGGAGAGGGGTGGGCATGGAGGATAGACAACATACCCTCATAGACAATCAGGATCAGCCCGAGATAGCCAATCTGCACAATGGCCTCCTGCAGCGAGTCGGACAGCCAGTCGCCGGCCGGCCGCCCCCAGGCCACGCCGACCAGCACCTGGCCTATCAGCCCGCAGTACAGCGAGCGGTCGAGGACCGAGTTGACGATGTTGAGGGCCAGGAAGAAGGAGGCCAGGATAGCGATCTGCACCGTGTCCGGCTCGTGGTACGGCAGAAACGAGGCCATGGCGCCGGACGTGTCGTGAGGTGTTGGTCGGTGGTTGATGGAGGAGGGTCGGAGGCGGCGTGGCGGCGGATAGTGGCTGCGCTACGAGTACGCACGTCACTGATGAAGTAGACATGTACTTTGACGGCCCCGAGCAACGCCCGTCCTCTCGGCGCCAAGGACGGAGCACGATGCGGAAAGCTGTGCCGACAAAGATCCGTATGTATTCGTACATGTGGATGCTTCATACAATAACTCACCGCTGACCTCATGACATATGCAGTGCCGCCGACGCCCAAGTCCCGCGGATGGCGCGCAGCTTCTTTCTCGGTCGTCAAGAGACCTGATCACGAGTCAAAAGAAAAGTTGGTCCAAGCAAGTCCAATGCCAATCTCCAATCTCGCTGTTGAATTGCTATGCCTGTGGTTTTGTCTGCACCCGATATCGAAAATCATAACCTCGCCGCACACAAGTATACAAATAACCGGTACGCCACTAATGCAACAAGAACTCAACCATACAAGCACCGTCATATGTCATCCAGAACCTCGTTCCATACACACGCCAGCGTTGGTCTCCCCTTCAAAATGGCCTTGCTGGTCACTGTGGCCTTCCTTGGCCCTTTCGCCGGCGCCGCATTCTCCTTGTCATCAAACGATGGCCGCATCTTCCTGGCCGCCGCCCCAATAGCCTTCTTCGGCGTCTTGGCCTTCGCGGGAGACCGCTGAGAGCCGGGCATCCCCGTGGCCGTCACCTGTGTGCCACACTCTTCCATCAGGTGCGACTCCAGCGCATCTGACGGCAGATCGTACACCCATTCACGCTCTTCCATGAGTTTGATGAAGCGGCTGAGCATCTCCTGCTCTCCGCTGCCCTTGAGCGTGCTCCTGCTCCCCACCACCAGCAGCTTGGTCTTGGCTCGCGTGAAGGCAACATTGATGCGGCGCCAGTCCTTCAGCAGATCGCCGATACTGCAGGCGTCGTTGCTTCGAACCAAGCTGAGTATCACCACCTCCTTGTCCCGCCCTTGGAATCGATCGGCAGTGTGTAGTTCGATGCTGTTTCCCCGATCGCGAAGCCCATGCTTGAGAAGCGAGAGCTGTGATCGATAATGCGTCATCACTCCCACCTCGCTGGCCGGGACGCCGACGCTTATGAGCGCCTCCACCAGCTGAGTCACGATATGCGCCTCGGTGGGATTGACAATACGGTTGCCCTTGGCTTCCTCACGCGACGAAGCCAAATTGTCCGTGTTGACAAAGCGAACACGTGCTTCCGGGTCGACCAGGTTGCGCAGCCAGCATTTCTGAGCCAGCCAACCTGGGCAGATGCTTCGGCATGTGCCGAGCTGCGAGATAGTGCTCGGGTCGTGATGCTTGAGCCGCAAGGCGTCCATGGCGGGCACCACCAATTTCTGGTGGCGCAAAGCCTCAGTCCCACATTTGAGCCGCCCGTTGTATATCAACGTGTTGCTGAGCGCCATGACATCCTCACACATTCTGTACTGATGCTCAAGGTTGACAACGGAGTCGGGGTGCGTGTCGGAAAGTAGTTTGAAGAGGCTGACGTCCAGACCGCCTTCCCGTGCCTCTTCATTCTGCACCAGTGGGGGAAGTTGGTTATGGTCACCAACGAGAACAAACGTGCGTGCCATCCGGATGGGCCCGACGCAGATAGGCAACGTGATTTGTGACGCCTCATCGACAATGCAGTAGTCGAATGTCCTCTCGCTGAAAACGGCATGGTTGACGCCCAAACACGTGGTGGCGACGATTGGAGAGTCGTGCCAGGAGCTTCTGATTTCTTCGAATGTGCTCATGGGCTGACTCGCCAGTGTTGCAAACTCCTGAACCTCAGGGTGAACCTTGGCAGGTGCACCGAGCCTGAGTATAGGCATCTGGTCGTCCTTAAGCTTCAGCAAGATGTTGTCGACGGCCGAGTGGGTATACGATGTCAATAGGACAGTCTTGCCCTGGCCAACCAGTGCACGAATGATGTGGGCAATCGTCGTCGTCTTGCCTGTGCCAGGCATACCGAGAACAAGAGCGTAGTCATTGGCGCTCATGACCTTTTGGATAGCTCGGCGTTGGTCGACATTGAGGCTTGCTCTGTCTCGAAGGGTGTATTGAGTCGACGTTGTTTTGAATGTAGGCGGCTGCAGGTCGACGACGAGTTGCCGAATCTGCCTTGAACCAAATACATCGTCGGCCATGAGCTGCACAAGATTGTTTCGCACGGTAGCCATCCCGTTGCTGAACTCGTCCTTGTCCAATCGGTACTTGACTGGGGCTTCTTTCGTCTCTTGGGACTGCGGAGAGCCCTGAGGAACGACATCCATGATGCTTGCAAACACCTGGTTGCTGGCAGCGTTAAACCCAGGCTGGCGGCTTCGCGCGTTGTGAAGGCGTCGGTCGACTGCGACGCTGATTTTGTGCTTCCTCACAGAAGTCACAAAACCCAGGGCCAGGGCAAAATGGCCCTGCTCGTCAGACACAACGATGGGCTCACCCACTGCCAGCTGCGAGTCGAGGAAAGAGAACGCGGGATTCGGCGATTCCTTAATGAGTGAGTATCGGAAACGGTTGATCTTGGGCGTCTCCTTATCTTCGGAAGCGGAACCCTCTTCGACGACCACATTGGCAAAACAGCGGCCGACTCGTTCTCTCTCAGTGCTCACCATTGTCCATAGCTCGCGCCTCAGCTTCTGGCTCTCTTTCTCTTCTTTGGTCAACAAGTTCTCCCATTTGAGGAAGAACTCTTGGTGTTTTGGTGTCAGGTGGCCAACGACCTCGGAAAATTTACCCTTCATACCGCTTGTTTCATCGTCGCCGCCGTCGGCAAGCTTGTGGTATATAAAGCAAGATGACTTTGCGTAACACCTCCCACATGTATTTGAGCTGCGCTTCATGGGCGGAAGCTGTACACTCCGCTCGCGGACGTAGCAAGCCAGTTGGTTGCGCTGCATGATCATGTGGCGGAGTTCATTGCGTATGGTCGGGATCCGGATGGTCTCTGATGACTCCATGTAGTAGAGAATGCCATAAGCGATTTCAATGTCGTAGCGATCTGACAGCAGAAGATTGTAGAGAGAGGTCTGGGCCTGGTGGTTGCTCGTTGCATTCTTGCCCGTCTTGACCTCGAACGGCACGGTGAGTGTGCGCCTTTGCGACCCATCCTTCATCGTAACTTGAACCGTCGCGTCGATGTTACCCTTCATTCCGTACATTGGTGACCAGACATGCTCCTCGACATCGAGGAGCTTAGTGACCGCCATGTTTGCTTTATCGCCGTTGCGGCCCTGGACAACAGCATCGGGCTAGATTCAGATGTCAGCTTGATGTGGACGAAATGGGGGTTTGACGAGAACTATACCGAGGGTAAGGAGCAACAAAGGCAGTGGCCCAGCTTCGGAGTTCGGGCATCTTCGAGCGCAGGTGTTCGCGTGCCTCCTCTATAGACGTCTTGATGGTGTACAGGTCCTCGACATGCTTCTCGGTGATTCCGCTGATAACCTCGTCAAGAAATTCCAGATTCCAGCGATTGGCCATGAGCGCCTCCTGAAAAATCTCGTGGAGCAGCGTTCCATAAACCAAGGGGGGGTTTTGTCGCTGGTAGCCTTGACTCGGTCTTGCAAAACAGCACGACGCATGCATGTGAAACTGTCGGCAATGACGGTGGCAGAGATCAGTTGATCCGGGTGCAGGATGAGGATGTTTTGAGTGTTATCGATGACACATCGCCCGGAGGATTGAAATTCGCCGAGGACATGAACGAATGATTTCGCATTTGCCGGAGTGTCCACCCAGTCTCCCCGGAGATGGATGGTCTTGATGAGACTGCTACGGTCAAGTTGCACCAAAAGAATCTGTTATAGCACCGATTAGCAACACGGAAACAGGGCTGGCTGGCTGGAGGAGCAAAAGACCCCAGGGCGATCTGCGGGATCACTCGAACGAAATAGAAAACTACCTTCTCTGGGCACTCCCGCCCGGCATCGTCGGTGTACTCGCCCTCGAGGACATTAGTCACAAGGTAGCGCTGAATGGCTTTGGGTTTGTGTGCAGGCTGCGTTACATCTTAGCTCGATACTCTCTTTTCGTTTGGACTTATTTTCTCGATGTCAGCGACACCTACGTACAACAGGCAGGGGACCAACGCCATGTTTGGTAACAGACTGTGTGGCCGCGATCTCAGCAGCTTCGAAATCGAAATCACCTCCAAAATCATCCCCAAATACATCATCTGCCGGATCACCGCCGCCAACGACGCTTGACTGGGGCTGGATCGCGGCTGAAGTCTGAGAATGTTGTATGTCGTGTGTGGAGGTGGCATTTGTGGAGTCGATTCGAGCAACAAGCCCTTCAGCCTCAGCAAATATGTCGTCATCATCATCCATGTCTGCAAATTCGTCTTCTTGGAGTCCCGACTCTTGATGAGAGCGAGTTACCTGTGCCCGTGGCGTGTCAGGCAGAACAACGGGCCCCGCAGGTATACTTGCGCGCGTACTCGCATGCCTCTCCTCTGTCTCTTTTTCATCGTGTCCGTGAGCGACTGTAACGTCAAGCTCCATCAGTGCGTCGTCATCAAAATCGTCGTCACCGTAGTCCGAGGTCTCTTCAGCTGAAGGTTTCTCGGAAGGGTCGTTTGGATGAGAGCTGGAAGCCGAGGCAGCGACTTGGGGCGGCAAGAGCGTCGTTTTCCTAGGGGAGACTCTTGGTGAGGGAGACCCGGAGCTTTGCGCGGCTGGGTTGGATCGTCTTTTGCGCGGCGATGGAGATCTCGATGCGGGCAAAGAGCCTTCTCCTTCGTCTTCAACATTGGCCGAATGCATGGTCATTGACCTGTCTATCTCACCTGCCACGGTCCTGACAAGAGCACTGACCATGGACGACTTGGAAGCGCCCAATGGGCTTTCATCGATAGTGACAGGGCGAGGGGCTGCTGATGCGTCTTGGCGAGTGGCTCTTCTGCGTTTGGGCCACTGTGCACCGCAGCTTATGGCCCTCCTTAGACCCCCTCCGCCGAAGGAGGTGCAGCTCCAAGGACGCGCGAAGGTTGGGGGGAAGAGGAAACCATCAGCTGAGCCAGAGCCGGGTTTCTTTGCGCCAATGGGGTCGTCGCAGCAGCAGGAGTGCCTGCCGCATTGCTTGCGCTTCCGCTCAAGGAGAAGCGATCCCATAATTCAAGAGCGGGATCGGGGTTAGGAGACTTGAGCGCAAGCGACAGACCTTTGACATTGACGCCGGCGGGGCGGCCGGAGTCGATATTGGTGGTATTGGCAGAGGCGGGAGATGACACAGGCGAAGAGCTGCGAGCCCGCTTCTTTCCCCTCTTCTTGGGTAGCATTGGCGACATATCGGGAAGGGGGTTTTGTTTCCTCGAGTCCCAGAGGATACGTTCATTGGGGCTGGGGTCTTCATCGTGTTCCGGTGTGTCGGGTAGACCTATCAGGTCTTGCCACGCGAGACGGTTGGCAGGGGTTCGGGTCTGCTGTTTGAGAGGAGTGGCGGCAGCGGCGGCATTGGCGACGGCGTTGTTGCCTGTGTTTACTTCATTATCATTATCGTTTGAGTCGTTACCGGCGTGTTGATCCGAGTCGGGGCCCGCCGGGGGTACGAAGCTGAAGGCATTCAGCTTTGTCTTGGTAATTTGAGAGACGGGCTCGAGGGGACGAGCTGGGCCGGAAGCTTGTGCATTTCTGTGGCTGTTGGCTGTCGAAGCCGAATGGCTCTTGGAACGGCTCCAATGGTTACGGGTCTAGCAGATTGAGAAAGTTGGTATTAGCCTGTCGTTTTGTTCTGTTATGCGTGGCAGGTGGGCTTGACATACCCTGGAAGAGCCATGCTGCTCCGAAAAGGACTTTTGGAGGGGCATCTGTCATGTCTGAGAGGCCAACTGTCGTCAAGGCAGCCGCTGAGTTCGGGCGATGGCCTCGATATCTGAGCGTGTGCTTGTGGTTGATGAGATGGTGAGGAGACGACGACGATACGATGGTTGCGGAGGAAGCAGCTCCAATGATGCTGTTGATGTTGTTGTTTCTCAAGAGGACAGCAATGGGTCGCGGGTTGCGGGTGTCGAGGACGAGAAGGCGAGGACAGTCCAAAAAAAGAAGCGGTGGGGGGCCGGGGTGATCGGTCCTGCCAAAGTCGAGACGAGTCGCCGCGATGCAGCGATTGCTATGTCTGCTAGTCTCAGAGTCGGAAGGCTGTGGGCATGCAAGTGCGTCCGGGGTGAGATGATCCAACTCGCGTCGTCGGGTGCAGTCAGAAGAGGTGCTTGTTGAGTAATGAGGTGGCAGATGGCGGTCGGTCGTGGGTTATGGTGGAGGGTTAAGGTGCGGTCGAGATTCCTTCCCTGTGCTGCTACACAAGCAAGCAATCAACGCGTCGGCCCACGAGTTTGGAGGGGCGCGACGCACCAGACGCGACGCGGCACGGCACGTCCATCGAATCTGGGCGGCTGCATGCATGTATTTAGGTACTTAGGCAGGGGTAGGAACCTCCACGTTCTTGTAAGCGCCAGGGCCGTACTTGTATCCAAGGGCAGCACCTGGACTGCAGGTACTCCAGGGTCCTTATTTGGGGAGGGACTACGGTACGAAGGTAGGTACGTGTACTACCATTGTAGCACCTCCAGCAAGTGCCTCCAGGCACATTGAGGAGGTACACATATCGCTGCATGTCCAGATACCCACTTTGTATGCAAATATGAGGATGTCTGCGCGGCTGCGAGTACATCTGGAGTGTTTGTGGGCCGGCCGGTTACGTCAACATGTACATGCAACGTGAACCCAGTGCCATTGATTGAACACTCCCACTTCTTAGGCCCGGCCGACCACAGCACCCGAGCGACCTGACCTCACCATCCTCAGCCTTGTCGTCGCTCGCCCTCGTCCGTCCACTGCCGTCACCGCAACCTCTGCTGTTTCCTCCTCCTCACTTTCTGAAGCTTCCGAGGTTTTCTTCTGCCCTGGTTGCTGCTGTCCTACCGCGACAAGCCCAAGTGGCACCGTCGCTGCCGGGTTGAGCTACTGGCCCCGTTCTAGGCAGCGCTGTGTGCCTGCTTCGCCTCGCCCATCCCTCCCAGCCTCAACCATCTTACCCGGCTCAGCATGGCATCCTCTCACGATGACTTTGCCATGAGCACCGATAGCTCCGGCTCGGCGCAGCCGCTCCCCTTCTTCAGCCCCGGAGAGGCAGCCAAGTACCGCACCGCGTTCCTCGGCCCTGACGTCGCGATTCCTCCATTTCTCGACCAGTACTCTAATCGCTTCTGGTGGTGCTCGAACAAGGACCGTGCCGGAATTGTCTACCAGCAGATTGCCCTGTGCTCCAGGTACGCTGGGAGGCCGTTGACGCAGGACGAAGTCGACGCTCTCGCCCCCCTCGGTGTGAATCAGGCCGCTCAGTACACCTTGCATACCCCCGCCTACCTAGGCATGGCCGCCGCTGCCAGTTATGTTGGCGCTTCGTCCTTTCGATTCCCGCTTTACCAGCCAAAGCACCAATCCTTCAACCCTACCAGGATTCCCTTCTTGCCCTTCATTCGCGGCCGTGCGGCCATTTTGACATGGCACGCCCTCCGCTTTGTTGCATACGCGGTGCCCTGCAAAAGTGCCGCCTTGATATTCTTCGCGTCTTTCAGCACTTTCAGCTTCCAGCGTGGTCTCCATAGCGATCCGCGACTGGGGCAGGTCTCGCAAGGAATGAAGCAACAAATGCAGGCAAAGCATGACGCCTCTAGCCGAGCGCCCGCAGCTCATGGTCCATCGCCGTCGCCTTCCACAGCTCCCCCTTCTGACCCCGCGGCCTGGTCTGAGCCCGCCACACCTGCTTCCACTACGCAGCAAGAATCGTCTTCATGGGATGACGATTCCTTGGACGATGCATCTCCCGTGGCCCCAGCCGCTCGGCGCGCGGATGCGGGAAACAACGTCCCCGGAACTTCCGCATGGGACCGTCTGAGGCGCGGTCAGCGTTCCGACACCAACAACTCTCAACAGGGGGGCCCTTCGCCGCAGGTCTCCGGCTGGGCACGCTTAAGGCAGGATGAAGCCCCCAGGTCCAACGACCAGCCATCCTCAACCCCGCAATCTTTCGAAGACACGAACCAGGATCAAGAGAGAGAGTGGAAACGGTACGAAAAGGAACAAGCCCAGAAGCAGTTTGATGCCATGCTTGATTCGGAACGCCAGAATGACTCTTCGAGAAGATGGTAATGTCCCCACTGCCTCTGAAATAGTCGCCTGAGTGGTAGCTGCCGCAGGCCATGTATGTATATAAAGGCTCGTCTACAGTGTTGTTCTTTGCTCTCGACAATCTCGCTATGAGTCGTCCCGAGCTCTGCCGCCTCCAAACGCCATCTGCCACATTTTCTGGTGCCACCGCACCCACCCCTCCTTATACTCGTCTTCGCCAATGACCTGGTACTTGCTCCAGGACGTCTCCTCGTCCTTGTCCGGGATGTCCTCCGCCTTATCGGAACAGAGGAAGCTCAGCTTCAGCGTCCCTTCCCCGAACGGCGCAGGGAGCAGCTCCTTAGGCACCATTTGCATCCACCCCTGGCTCTGCATTGAGGTCCTGCGGAGAACACGCGTGGGGTCCAGCTTGTCGTCGAGGCCCTTGATATACTTCCCGATGGGCGTGTCGGCCCCGTTGCTGCTCCCGGTCCCGACCTGGTTAACCAACTCGTCCCCGTCCTCGTTGAGGGGCGGGATCATGACCACGGGCTGCGGCCCGTCGGGCTTGTACTCGAAGTCATCGCTCTTGGTCGCAATGGCATCCTCGGGTCCGTAGATGGCGCAAACGTAAGGCCTAGGGGGACGTGGTCAGCTTCGGGTTCGTCATCAACTTCTGCGCACAAGGAAGCATTTGGCGATTGCACGATGCCTTGGGTAGTCCGGCAGAAGCAGCACCAATATCGAAGGTGAGATGCCCAGCTTGTTGCAATCTAGGAGGCATCGAGGTGCGGGCACGGCAGAAGAAGAAGAAGAAGAAGAAGAAGAAAAACGTCCAGCACACTTACGTTTCGTCCTTGCCCCTCTTTTCGATCTTGGTCAGGTGCTTTGCAGGGTCCTTGGAGATGTAGTTGTGTTTCTTAGGGCTAAGGTAGACGCCGTGGCCGATGCTGCCGGCGCCGCCGGCCTCGTACGTCACGTAGCCGTGCTCCAAGTACCTGTCAAACCGCCACTATTCGCGTGCGTAAGCTAAGAGGGCAGACAATAGAAAGGGAAGAGGGGGGGTAAGGCCCTGTGCGGCCGCACACGTTACCTTTGCGACCCATCTGAATCCGTAGAGCCTCTGTCCTTCCTGACGGCCCGGGCCCTGTGCCCGACGCGGCAGGATGAGGGCATTGGAGAGCGCGGCGAGCAGGAGGCAGGCCAGCACGACGTGCCGGGCGAAAAGAGCGGTCATGTTTCTTCGTCTTTTTTTCTTTCCCAGGGCGCTGGCTGTGTGATCGAGGATGGCTTCTTGGGCCGATGTTCTCCGTCTCGAACAGCTGGGAAGTCGCTATTTATCAATAACGGGCGATTACATGACAACACCCAAGCCTTAGTACTAGAGTAGTTGGGCGCGTTTTCTATCAGTCAAACGA
Source organism: Hansfordia pulvinata (assembly GCA_006538405.1). Lineage (NCBI taxonomy): Eukaryota > Fungi > Ascomycota > Sordariomycetes > Xylariales > Hansfordia > Hansfordia pulvinata. Next base: position 3,078,829 of record BJKQ01000004.1, read on the forward strand.
TTTCTCAGCTGTCTGGGCCTCGCTCGTGCTGATCTCAGATTATTCGCCCCCACGCCCCGGCCAGAACGGCAGTGAGGCTGAGTGCCTGCGGCGGCCGTGCCGGCCAAGCCTGAGAAGCAGGCGTTTTACGCATCCATCCGTCTGGGCACGGCTCTCCCCCGGCAGGCTTATTCCGTCTTCGCCTTTTCTTCCACAGCGGGGCAAAAAAACGGCTGGGTGCAGCTACGCAGCCGAAGCCGAAGAACGACTCGTTCATCATCCACCGTGCTTCCAGGGCTATTTGCTACCGGTTTGCGGAGGCCGAAGGCGATGCGGCTCTCGCCCCGAGCGGCGCTTGAAGAGACACCACCATTCTACCAAGTATGGCGCTCCGAACCGAGACGGCTGCAAGTTGCACAAGCTCCGTCCGGGCTCGAATTTCCGAGTTCGGTTGGGTAAGATGGTCGGGACTCGCCAAGCATAGCTCCCAAGTGGAGAGACAAGGGTGCCGAAAATAGGTACGAGCAGGCGGGCCATGGTGGGAAAGCACGGGTTATCCCAGTGTCTTGAGTCTTGACAACTATGTTGTGTTCCCTTTCCCACCTGACTCTTCGGCCGTTGTGGCGAGGGATAGAGGTCCGTGTCGCGGCGCCAAGGGGCTTGGTTGCATAAGCAAAACTCAAATCAAAGGGGCAATTTTTTCAGCCTCGGTGCGAGTCCGGCATCATATGCTTGTGGCTGCCGGGTCAATACAGACGAGCCTTGGTATGTGTCGCCACTGCAAGGCGGCGACCTTGCCGCCGGTTAAACGGTATACCATCCATGTAGGGGACAAGGTCCAAAAATCACCGTCGCTGAGTTCGCCCCGCAGCGGCAGTGCGGACCGCGTCGTGCCTACGCTCTGAAGTCTAATCAGCGCCGTTGCGTGCCCACTCCGCGAGATGCTCGTCGCTGATAGTTCGTCTCTCAAAAGCATGGCTGCGCCTTCGTCATAGGCCCAACACAGCCATCATTCGCCTGTCAAAATCCGCCACTAGCTTTGAACATTGCAATTTTCAATTGCTCTACGAGCACCTCGGCGTCTGCTAGATGCTACCTGCCAGAAGATCACACGGTTGGAAACAGGCATTCGCAGTCACAATAATGAAGGACACTTAAGTTGTGAACTTGTTTCTTCTTCTTCGATCATTATACATGTATGGACTCGAAGGCACTATGTGACCTCCCAGGAACAATATTTGCGGGCTTCTGAGAGCCGTCGTTGGTCAAGGCTTGGAGCCAGCATCACCGCAGGGATGGCGATTTCGAATACTGGTTTTTTGAACTTTGCCCCAGGTAAATCTCAGATTGAGAACTATCAACCAAGACGAGCGCTGCATGGCCTGGCTGCGCCCATTGGCAAAGTTTGGAGTAATGCTGGGAACGCTTGAACAGCGATAGACGGCAAACGCAATGGCGATGCTAGCCGAGTGGCCCTTTTACGCACGCCGAGACCTGCATGCATTGGTCGCAAAATGTCGTTTTTATGACGTGACATTGCCCCATGTGATCAGCACCTCGAGTCACAAGAGGTAGACACGTCCTTCGGGAATATTTCATCTCCTGGCTCCTCGCGAAGCCAACACGGGGCCATCCTCATCTTCGCTGCTTTCGCTTGCAGTCCCGGGGCTCTGGGCGACGCTGGCACCGGCGCTCGTCAAGCCCCCATAAGACCCGACATCCACGTTGGCTGCACTCATGGAAAGTATGCTGCGGCGCCGCGCCGCATCTATCTCAACCGCGCTCCCGCTTCGACTGAGTGCCGGCTTCTCCGGTAGCTGCTTCAACAGGCCGGTGGAGATGTCAAGCATCCCCATGGCAAACCCAGTCAGCGTCGTGCCCTCGCCGGGTTTGCTGCTGACACTCAACGTCCAACGATACTCCCCAGACGACGCCGATACCAGTCAGCTTCCTCGCGACCAGGTGAAGTTGCCCACAGCAATGACCCAAAAGTGCCGATCAGCGCAAAATTGGTCTTGGATGCGAAAAACCAAAATGAGCGAAGATGTTGCGGGGTCAGCCTATTGACAAAGTCCATCGCAGATATGAGACGAGCCTTGGCAGCACTTCGGCAGATGTGGGCCACGTATGGGTCGATGGCTTGCGAGTCGACGGCCAACGAGCGGATGATACGACGATGCAGAGTGATCTCAGCGGCGTAGTAGCCCAAATGGAGATAGCCAATGCTTGTCAAACGACTCGAAGGGACAGGGCTGGTGCTTTGAAAGGACGAGTCCATCCTTATGCTGGACGGCAAAGAGGCATACCACTCCTTGAGCTTCAACTGGATTGGCTTTGCGAGCGAGAGAACCAAGTGGGTTCCCTGGGGACCCGCGTTGGTAACGTTCTGCAACGCCTGCAGCGAATAAAAGGTATCCAGAATCTCCGCCAGAATCTGCGTCAGGTAAACCATCTGCCCAAACAGAGTCCGCCCCTGCTCGTACTCGACCTTGGCCTCGACATCCTCGTCGCCGTATTCGCCCTCTGGAAAGTCGGTTGGGAGCAGAGGCTGCACGACCCAGTTGGAGCTGAATATGTGCGACGGTCGTCCATGAACCAAAGCGCCCCATTTGTCCTGCATATAGAGTGCCCAGGCCAAACGTTTCCTCAGACCCTTCTCCCACGGCGGGATCTTCCAGTGCGAGCAGTCGAGATGCAGCCCAAGCTCCTGAGCAATGGCGACCAGCTGGGCGGTCGGGGCCCACTGGTCTCCTTCGGGCCGCTGCGACAGCAGCAATCCTGCCTGGACGGTAGACAGCTTGGGCCGCCACATCGAGTCGGCCAAGGAAATTCGTATAAGGCGTTCCAATCTCTTGACGTCAGGGCGCTGCTGACCTTTCAATTCCGTGCAGTGGTCCCACCAGTTGAGGGCGAGCAGGTAGACGGCAGCAAGCAAGGAGGGGGAGAACTGCTTGACATCCCGCTCGTACTTCTCCATAAAGACATTCTTCTGCAGAATGGGAAACCCAGGATGTACTATGTCGAAATACAGGTCGACGAGCCTCGGTCCGTGGGGTGCAATGAGCTTCTCGACCTCTTCGACATAGCCTGGCTCTTCCTCATAGCCGGAAGTCTCATGGTCCGGGAGCAGCAAGAACGTGTCATCCTGGCTGACCTTTCGGAGAGTGCCCCTGGCGAGGAGACTCTCGTCTTGGGGGTCAAAGGGGGAGAGGTTGATCAAAGATGGCTCGAAGTCGGTTGTCGGGCCGATATACTGGCTGTACCGGTCTTGCTGCAAGCCGAGAGTGCGTTTCATGAGCGTCGGTCCTCCGATATTGGCCATCTCCTCGATCAGAGAGTTGCTGGCGGTTGCACTCGAGGGGCTTGAGCCTGGCCGCCGTCGATGATGTCTATTATCAAAGAATCTGGGGGAGCTGCATGAACCAATCACATGTTAGCGCCCAGGATGACTAGACAGGCTTGGACGCCTGTACGGCGACGTGCAGGAGAGGCGATAAGGTAGGATTGGGGGTCAATGGGGTTGCAGAAAGTATCGGTGAGCGCCTTACCCTCGTTTCCAGTCTCTACCATCCACCGTATTCCGGCCAAGCTTGCGTTTCCGAGGCTTGGGGCTGTGGCTTAGAGAGCAGTCCACTCTGTTGTTGAGGCAGGAGACGCAACTGCCGTCGTCCTCGCTCAACACACACCGGAGCCGGCCAATCAGGCAGGAGGAACAGGGAACCGAGACGGCACTCAGAGCCGAGTCGGAGTCTGCAGAGTCGAGGGCATCGCCGTTGTCTTCCTTGCGGTACATGTCCCCATGGCGAAGGCTGGCCGCTGCCGCTGGCTGAGCAGGCTTGGGGGCGATCGCTATGGGAGCAGTCCGAGAAGCGGCGTACAGTTCTGACATGGCCTGATAAGCACACCCGACCAAGCGCGGCAAGGCTTTCCTTTCAACCAGGGGGTATTTCTGCGGGTGACAGGGTTTCGGCCTGTATGGCAGCTGTGCTAGGAAAGAAGGCCAAGCCCGAATGAGGGCGAAGCGACACCGTGCGGCGTGGTGGACTGGATAAGTGCCGGGGGCGGGGGAGAACGGCGTGTGCTCCCTGCCTGAGGTGCTGCTTCTCGTGGAGGTGACAGGAGCTGGCGAGGTCAGCGTCGATAGGTCGAGCGGTGATAGGCGGCAGGCCGTGGTAGTGAGGCGCCGATCAGGGCGGCTGGGTCGAACGCAGTGAGGGTGATCGTGGGATGGGCCGGAGAGGGCACTGGGCGCGTGCCTGTACGTGGGCCCAGAAAAAGACGATGAGCCCAGTTTTGATAGGCCGGCGCCGCTGGCTTGGGGGGATATAAGAAGCAAGCAGCCTATAGGGCTTATGCAGGCAGGATCGAGCCTGCGAGATAAGTGACAAGAGGACCAGCGAGGCGCGTGGGAGGAGGGGCAAGGCCGGCAGGAAATCGGGGCGCAGAAGGCTGACGGCGATGAGGGCTGATCTTGATGGCGTGGGGAGGCCTGGGCAGCGTATCCAGCAGATGAGCACCCCGGAGACGAGGAGATCGGGACGGGGACGCCGGCTATAAGTGAGGCTGGGCTCTGTATTATTTTGAGGACCGGACCCTCAGAGCCGAGCCGACTGAGAAGGGCAGATAAGCCGAGGAGGGCTGAAGACGGGGACGGGTCTTAAGTGATGATGGAAGCTAATATGAGATAAGCCTGGCTTATCGGCGTCATTGAAACTACAGTGCGACGCAGGCTGCTCAGCTCGAGAGAGGGGCACGAGCAGCAGACGGCGAATTGTCGAGCGCAAGGGGCATGAATGGGGTTGCGCAGGCGGCACAGGGCGGCGGCGGCGGCGGCAATGTGGGAGGAAGAGGATAGGTAAGAGAGAGGGCGAGAGATAGATAATGTAGGTCTGGTCCTGCAGATAGGCAGGCCGACGGTTAGGATGGCGGGGGTGGGCTTTGAGGCGAGGGCAGAGGGCCAATGAAGGCGAGAGCCGGACCGGGGGGGGGAATGCGCGGGCCGCCTGCGATAGGGACAAGGCGAGGCGAAGAGAATGGATTGTCGGTGGGCGGCCGGGTCGAAAGGAGGGTCTCTCTGTCGAGGGGGCCGGGGGGCACGCGGGAGGTGGGAAGAAGGACGACGGCAAAGGCGGCGGCGCATCGACAGATGGACATGGACGCGGACGACGTCACCTCATCCTACCTACATGTAGGTACCTAAGGTAATGCCCTATCCGTACATCTGTGGCTGTGGCTGCGAGTACACACGTAGATTACCTATCATAGGTAGTAGGTAGCCACCTGCTTTGCCTTCGTGCTTCCGTACCTTCCTCAGTCCGTCTCTGCCTAGCTGGGCCCGGCGGCGATCGCGGACATGGCACGGGGCAGTTTGGTACAGGCACGAGCGAAGTGGCAGGAACAGCCCTGGAGGTACATAGGTTGTCCCATGCATGGTAATGTGGCTACGGTAGTCCACGGTACGAAACGAATAAAGTGGCAGCATCAGTAGTGGCAGCAGTAACCGCGCGCCCGGCAGCAGTGCCGGCAGCAGCCAGTCCGAGTCGTGGTGACGGAGGATCCGACGTCGCCCGGCTTCGCGCCAAGGGAGTCCGAAAGCAGCAGCTGGGGGCGACGACGTGCAACGACGACAACCTGAGAGTCTTCCCCCCCACTCCACTACGACCCGACGGCAGAGTGCCGAGCATGGAGAGGAAAAGGAGTCTGACAACCAAGAAATGGCGGGTACGACCCGTATCGCGACTTATCACTCGCCACCTGCAGCGCCAAGCGTAGAGGGTCCTAGACCATCCGTCTTGTCTTGATCTTTGTGCGACGCACTCGTGCAGGTACAGGTACGTAGCGCGGGGTCTTTTTTGTGGTGAATTGGATGGTGTTTTGGTGGGATGGATGGGATTCACAGTGGAGGTTACAAGATACACCAGAGCGGGAGCAAACCCCAGGGCACCACCCATCCATGAACCTCGATGTGGTGGGCATATTAGTCAGGGCAACGATAACCCTGCCCCCAGGTCAGGTATCTGTAGCCCGGCAGTCTGGTGCGGCGACGTGCAAAAAGAGGGGTCGAGGGTACTTTAAGCTGGACACCAGATATGACCAATGGAAGATAAGGTAAGGACAGGAGGTAAAGACGTGTATCCAGACAGGTATCTAAGAGGTGCGAGTACGGGTAGGTACATGGGCTCGTAAGTGGTGCATGTATCTTCAGGTTGAGTTATGGATTTTATTACCATTTGATGTGGTAATGCAGCCCGTTTGATTCAACATGCTCCAGGCGCTTTGGCATCCGCAGATGGATGTTCGTCTTCCGTTGGATTACCTATCTCTGGACTGGGACTCCACGGGGTATCCGACTGACGGGCCTGCGTGGTCTGGGGCGCTACGTGTACGTACCCTAAGTTGGTAGCCTACAAGTAGGTAGCGGCAACCAACTGGTTACGTCGGGTGCGAGCCTTCTCAAGGGATATTCCCCTGCCGGCTCCCAGCCCTGCCATCCATGCCCCTCGATTCTCGTACCCGTGGACAAGCGGTAGGAGGTACGGGTCTTGGTGCCTGAGCCAGTACCTCCATATCCGCGACAATGGAGGTTCTCGTCACCGGTCGGATGTAATCTGCAGCGTCTGACTGGCGACGCCAGCTGGGCCATGACGTCGCGGGAGGCGCTAACAGCTTGCGGCTTATCCATCCTTATCCTCGAGCTGCGGTCCTTATCTATGTGTCCATGTAGGCAGACTCTGGGGAAAGGCAGTTGGGTGCTGTAATAACATTGTGTCAAACCCTTTGATCCTGCGCGCCCGCGGTGGGGCGTCCCATGCACGCGGCGGAGGTCCCTGCAAGCGGCGGAGTCCCAGCATACTCTGGAGATAACTTTTTTTTTTCTCGACTCTCGTTCAGGGCTCTCGGCAATAAGCTCCAGTCGGGGACCACGACGGAGCCCATGCCCGTGTGGGGAAGACCTGAGTACAAGTACTCCGTACTGTACTCATCCTGGAACGCGCCTGGACTCGTATCGTACGTTCCCATCCCGTACCTAATAAGGTGTTACCTACTCGCACTTGACGGTTGGGCAGGTGCAACATGGCAGTGATGAATGTACTCGTTTAGGTACCCACTGGGGCCGCAGTCCAGGGGTCTGTAATCTGTATCTCTATCTCCGTCTGCATCTATTTGCATCTGCATTTCCACGCTGGCGGATGGGGCGCCCAAGAAATCGCCACCCCTGATAAGAGAAGGGCGGGAGACTTGAGTTGCCCCTGCGCCACGCTCCCGGTATTTTCCGACTCGCGAAGATGCTGATAACAGACGAGAGAGGAACAGGGGCACACGGGTAGTCGCTTGTTAACTCATGTCGTACTTTACGGGACTTGCTTTGCCTTCCATTGTCTTCCAGACAGATTCATCCATGGTGTCAAGATGTTCACTGCATGTGCTCAGGGTGGCCGGCCCCCTTCTTTGGTTGAACGAGCAGTCCGCAATGCCTTTTTGGGTAACCCCGAGGCTTGACTCTCTCCCTCCCTCTCTCTCTCTGTCCTCTCCATTCTTTCTCTGTGTGCCCTCCTCGCCCGGTCATTGGCGTAAGGAAGCGGGCGCGCCGCGGCACGTGCGGTCATGTCACGGTGCTGCCGCAGATAGACTCACCCGGAGACGACCTGGTGTGGTGTGTCTCTCATGCGGGGCCCCGCTGCGCACCACGGCCCAGCGCCATTACTTAATGCCAACCCCGAGCAAGCGCCCGAGCCAGCCGACGATCCCCCTCGTCCCATCTCGACCTGACACGTGCTGCCGACCAACCAGCGCTCTGCGAGATAAGAAGACGTGTGTATGTGTGCAGCAGAGGCCCAGAGACGAGTGGACAGCAGATGCCCCGGCCAGTACGATAGGTAGTCGTAGTCCTCCGTCGTAGCTTCGGTACACAGTGCCGCCTTGGCTCTGCGAGTGCTCGTACGTCCTCTGCGTTCGTACTGGCAGACCGCTGAAGAGACAAGGGAACCCTCGAAGAGGCAGCTGATAATAAGGCAGCAGCTCGTGGCGTTGCGCCCCCCCCCCCCCCCCCCCCCCCCTCCCCTTTTCACCAGTGTTCTGGAATGGTTCGGAGAGGCAGGCCGTTCTGTTCACAAAGTCGCGGGGATCCTTGCCCTTCCGCGCGCAAGTGGCCGTACGGAGCACTCGTAGCCCCCAGGGATCGGCGCGGCAGGGTCGCGTGAGAGAGTCTGCGGAGCCGTCCGGGGCCCCGGCCTTATCATCATCATCATCATCATCACTGCAAAGGTCGGCGGTCGGCTGGCGGTGCGCGCCGCTTCCACGCCGCCCACCCTCGGCCTCGGACGCAAGAGGCCACCTGGTTGATGCCCGGCTTTCGAGACTTGACCTTGGCATTGGCGTGTCCTTGTTCTTTGTTTCTCGGCTCAATCTTGTCCTCTCTGCCAGCCGCGTCTCTTTGTTCCGGCGCGCCGGACCCGTGCCCCTTCCTCTCGAGGCCTTGGCTGTCGCCGTCTTGAGCCCAATCCGAGGACCTGTCTGCACCCGACCTGCCCCGGGCGACCAGCCTCCTGCCCTGTGCTCGTCCAATCCCTCCGTCAAGGTTGTCCAGAGGGGGAAGGGATGCCGTGTCCAGATTACGGCGGTGCAAACGCGAACTCCGCCCGGCCTTGGCCTCGCAAGCACCGCCCCTGCCAATAAGAATGGTGTCGCGCGGCGTCCTGGCGGGAGGTGAAATGTTGGACGCTTTCCGAGCTTGGCTGGCTCTGCTAATCCTGTCCAGGTCTCCGACGCCCCATACTCCCCTGGTGCAGGCCATGGCCACGCTGGGCGCGAGAAAGGAAGCAGGGGAGAGGCAGCGCCGAGAGAAAACCTGCGCCACAAAACCATCGAAGCCAAGGAGTTGGTCTGGGTATCGGTCAGGGGGGAAATATTGCGGGTTGAACGGCCGCCTAGCCGGGACATTCGGCCCCTGGGCCTCCTTACACCGCGTCGTGATCGCCAACATGATACTGTACAGTACATACCAGCGCTGCTTGTCGTTTCTGCATCTCACCCGCCAGAGACGCAGCGCGATGGCGACGTAGAGGCCCTCGTACCCCCATCCCCGGGAGGACTTCCCTTGGCCTTGGCCGTGGAGGGCCACCAGGCGGCGATATTGTGCTTGCATACCTTGGTCGAGCTGGGGCACCCATGTGTGTACCATATCAATCTCGGCGCGTTCGTCTGCGTGGACTCATGGCGAAACGCCGCCACCGGGACCTTCTTGGTGCCCGTCGTATCGTTTCCGGAACCCCGCGGGCTTGCCTGGCAGCAAGGCAAGTTGGCTTTGCTATACCAACGAGTGACGCACCTCCATAGGCAACCAGGCTCCCAACCCGCGGTTCCCCCCGCCGAAAAGACATCGACTGTTGCACACACGTTCCCCATCCTCCGTCTGTGAAGTCCAAAGACTTGGGACTAGGGACGATGGACGACGCTGCCTAGACTCACGTGTTCCGCTGCATCGGTATGTCGTGAGGCGGTGACAAGCATATTGATTAAGTGAGTGACTGGACTCTCGCTATGAACTCGCTGGGAACTCGCTGGCTTTTAGACATCGTCTGGAAACGTCCCGTCCATCCAACAGAAGACGCCTGGCGCCTGATCCCGGCTCTCCTAGTCCTGGCTGGCACTGATGTCCATGCTCTTGTCCCATAAATTCCGCAAGAGGGCAGTCACGCCGTCTTTGCCAGCGCCTGTGTACTCGGGTTCCTGCGCATGTCCGTGGTCGTCCGCATCGTAGCTTGAGGCGGTACCACCGGCCCGCACAGAAGTTGTGCGGCGTGGCGTCACTGGCCTTGCCTTCGTTGCATCGGTATAGCTCTGACTCAGGCCCTAACGGCCACCCCCTTCGAGGTCCGAATTTTTTTGACTGTGCGCCGCCCCACCAGACCGGATGCGCTGGTGCTTGTTGGCGCTGGGCAGTTGTGACAACCGTGCTACAGAGCGCGCGATGGGGTTTTGGTAGCGGCGCACTACCATGTACTCCATGCCAGTGCGCTCCAGAAACTTGCCACTCCGGCTGTCGTAGCTGCCAGGGCCCGCCAATGGCCCAGAGAACACGGCCCCGGGGCCGCTGCTGGGTTGCGCGGGCTCCATGCTCGAACTTGCGCGCTGCAGGTTGAGCTTCTGCTGTGTTCGAGAACTCTCGGCCGGCTTGAACGAGGACTGACGCGGACGGGGCGCCAATGCGCTGCCATCCTCTTCATCGGTAAGAGCATCGCGATGTTCCTGGGCCAGATTGCCCAGAGACTTGGGCCGGCGAGGTGGCTCGTCGGGCTTCGCTGGGGAACGAGACTGTGTGAAAAAGGAGCCCGACTCAGCGGTAGCTCCCGAGCCATCGACAAAGCGCGAGGTCAGCTCATCGCCGGCACTGCCCACCAGGGTCCCAGTCCTGGGAGTACCGTACAGACTGGGAGGGTTGCGAGTGGAGCGGGAGTCGGGAGAGGGGTACGAGGGAGGCGCGAGTTTCGAGGGCTGTTGACTGGCTGAGGCGGTCTCGGTAGACATCTGCGGGGGTGCGCCCGACGAGGGGATCCTTCTCAAAAGCCTGGAGGTGATGTACTCTTTGTGCTGGAGAGTGTCGCTTTGGGAATTGTCTTCCTGATCGCGGGTGACAGTCGAGTCGGTCGGGGACGGAGAAGTGGGACGAGACGAGGGGCGCGAGGATGGCTTGGATGAGGGCCTCGAGGAAGGTCTCGAATTGGGGCCCGAATTGGGAGCAGATGAATCGTTGTCGTGATGGGCTTTGGCCGAGGACTGGCCACTGCTCATGACGGAGCCGCGCCGAGACAGGTATGGAGAGGCGGAGGTACTGGCATCAACCCACTCGTCGTCGTTATTGTCCTCGTCTTCTTGGCTGCCCAGGTCGAAATGAACCTGGGATTTCGTGGCCGACTTGAGCTTGGCAACGTCCTTGTGCGAAGAAGAGCGTTTGATGGCGGCGGCGACGTTCTTCGCGCGCTTGCTGATGTCGGCGTGGGACTTGTTGCGCTTGGCGGCCAGGCTGGTCTGCGACGAGTTCTTGCGGATGTGCGACTGGTGGGCTGCGTTTTGGGTGTGGTTGCTGCTGCTGTTATTCCTGGAGCCGGCGTCGGCGTTGAGAAGGTTGCTGCTACTGTGGCGGCGGCTGTCGGTGTCAAGCGTGTCCCCGGAGACTACTGAGGCAGAGTTGGCCTCGGAGGCGGCGCGGCGATGGGCGGAAGGTGGCAGAGAAGGGCCCGGGGCACGTTCTGGTGAAGGGGATGCGGTTCTGCGGCTGTGCTTGGCGGTGGCAGCGGCTGACTGGTGCTGATGCTTGTGCAAAGGCCGGCGGGCAGAAGAGGCGGCGCCGACAATGTGTCTGTGGCTCTTGGAGCGGTTGTGCTGCGTCAGGGGATGGGCAGGCTGCTGGTGGGTGCGGGTGTTGTCGTGAGAGAAATCGCTGTGGTGGCGCGCGACGCCTGGGCGCCGGGGGCGAGGGTGAGGTTGGGGACTGGGGCCGGGACTCGTGGGCGCGGTCGGGTCCATGGTGGATGGGATTGGAGGGTTACAGGCCGATGGAGACGCGAAAACGTGGGATGCTGGCACAGGACGGCACGGCACGGGCTGGGGTGGTGAGGGGGTTGGGCGGGATGGGATTGGAGGGCGCCCGCGTCGGATCTGGTCAACTTTGGCGTGCGCTACTATGGTTGGCCAGGCTGGCAGTGTCGCGTCGGCCCAGGCGTGCCGTGGGATAGCCTTGGGTGTATGGCTGAATAGCGGCTTTGCTTTGCTTGTGCAGGTTGGGGTGGTGGTGTACGATAGCAAGCTACTTGAGGTGGTCTGGGTGGTAGTGCGAGCGGAGCGACAGAGTGCGAGCGCACGCGCAAACACAATCGACCCGTCGCCGAGGGAGTCGAGACTGTTATTACTTGGGGATGATGTGTTGCGTGCGCGCGAGTCCGGGTTCCTTGGCTGCAAGGGCGAAGTTGGGAATTACTCGTCACCGCGGTGGGCGTGATATCGGATGCGGTGCGTCGGCTCGGTGGAGGTGGTGAAGAGACAGCCTGCCGGGTGGGTAAGGCAGTGGAGGACGAGGACGAGGCGGCAGCCAGCGGCGATTGTGGCGGCGGACGATGGCAGTGCCCGTGATGCAGAGGGGTCAGCGTCGGGAGGAGGGAGGAGGCCCGGTGTGAGGCGTCATTGAACCCAAAGCGGCGGTGGATATCGTCGAATGTGACGGTGACAGGGCTGTCGGGCAGGTTGTGTTTTGGGCAGGTCGAATCAAGGGCTTTGCGAATCGACGAGAGCCGGATTACGGCTATTTTGATTGGGAATGGGGAGCACGACCGCCTACCCGTAGGTCCCCGCTAACCCAACTACTCGTACTCGTCGTCGAGCCACGGGTACCGAGGTCCCGTCACAGATGAGTATGAGATGCAAGATGGTGATGATGGAATATTGAACAATCTCGTCCCTGGTCCCCTCGATTGCATCGGATCTACGTGTACTCGTACCTCGAGGTCTGGGTCCAATTCAAGGCTGGGTACGGTACCTGTCCTACCTACATGTACTCCGTACAGGGTTGTCCGCAACTGCGGCGGAAGCGATGCATCCAATCCAATGGGCTGCGAAGGGTGGAGTGCGACCGAATCGCGACATCCGAGGGGAGGGACGGAAGGCGGAGGGGGGACTTCGGGCTACATGTAGGGCGGGCAGCTCTCAAGAGGCCCGATACATGACGAGGTAACCTTCTAGAACGAGGCTACATGTACCTGCACCGATGAGTGTACATGATTCGGAGGCCCGGCACACACCACAACTAAGCAGGCCTTGGAGAACTGCGCGTACTGCAGCTGGGGAGCTACATCGCCTCAGAACACTTCCATCTTCCACCTGGGCCGTCTCAGCCAACCACGGATGGTTTGTACTCGTATGCACGCACGATCTCTGTCGTGGTGGTGACGTGCAGAAAACACGGCCGCGTTGCCAACTTCCGAGCCGTCATCTCGGTGCATCAATCTGCCCCGCCGCTCCGGCCTCGGCCTCGAACACTCGGGTTGCCTTCGTCCAATCGTCAAGCTCAGCTCTAAGCGCCGACAACAGTGAGCGCACTCTGCGGCCAGTGCCAGTGGATACGAGTAGGGCAGAGATATCTGCCACATGTCGGCAAGACGCAGGCCATCTTCTCTTGTAGTTTTAGATCAGCCCAGACACTGCGCTCGGGCTCACACAGATGGCGTCGCATGTGTGGATGTCTATCTCGTGCAGGCTTTCATGAATATACAAGTGATCAGTTCTCAGGACAACGCCGACTTGTGGACCAAACGCGTGTTTGCTGGTGCGCAATGCGCGTGATGGCCACCGTGTTGTGAACGGAGGACGACAATCTGTCCGGCCGACTACCCGCTGTTGTCTTTTGTCGATAGCCATCCCTGGGCATCGTAGCCTATCATACATATACTCAAGCAAGTCCACTGATACGAGATGATTCTTACCTATGTGAGTGGATCATGTCTGCTGGGCGTGGCCCATGGCCAGCCAAGGCCAGCAACCATGACCATGGCCGTCATCATCATTGAATACATGTTCATACGTGCTGACTTGAATTCAGTGATGGATATAGCCAGCCAGCAGAGAGGTGGATGCATCCCGGTCTCAGTAACTCGGGATAAGCCATCCAAGGCTTTGCCTCCCACCAGTACCAGCCGGCTTCATCCCAACAGCCTGATGGATACCGAGCCGATGAAGAGACGCCGGCTAAACATCTGTTACACATTTATGCCCAGGACTTTTGTCCTGTTCAGCCGCGAAACATGCAACGCCACTTGGCAACTCCTTCGAGTGTGCTCATTGGCAAGATGTCAACTTTGCTTTCGAGGGTTAACCTTCCTCCTACGCCCCCTCTTCCCTCTTCTTCGACAACGTGATACTTGCGTAGAGGGGAGCGATTCCTCTTGAAGGCCACCATCTGAAATGCCGAGATACATGGACAAAGGTTGCGGCTTGGTCGTGAGCCACGTCCTCTAGTGTCAGGAGACGAACCTTCGCATCGTGGCCGGCTGACGCTGGTGGACGTGCCCCCAGCCGCAGTTTCCCACTTGTCGATAGAGAGATAGAGAACGGGGGACAATCACTATTCTCTTCTCTACCCTCACGATTGATTGAGAAGATCCTTGGTTCTGCATCGTCCCAGATTCTCTGGCGGCAGCGACTCGACGTTACCGCTAGATGACGCGATGCCACGATGCCAGCCAAGCCAGCCGGGGCTCCAGACAGCGGCGGCAACGACAACAAGGGAGGCAGAGACAGCGAAAGCGACAGCAATGGCCTTTTGACATTGCCGAGTCAACCAAGGCGCTTCAGGTCAGATGACAACTCTGAGCAAAGGGGGCAGTTGCACTTGAGATGAAACCTGATACCAGCCAACCAGGAGCCCGAATCGGGCAACTCCCGGTGAATCTCACACAGCTGTCTGGGACGCATGACGGCATGTCCCCTGCTGCCATTGCGCCGCGCGCGCGCACGACCGCGGACGAATCCAATCAGAGCCCAGTTGGGGCGCCATACACGGTGCGCATCGCGAATCCGTCTCATCACCTGAGAGTTTCAACGGATACCATGCGTGGGAGTCCATCATCAACGCTCGTAGGGCAGAGACGAGGGCAGCATGGAGATACGACTACCAACCAATAGGCACTTCCGCGAGGCCCTTCAGTGGGCCCGGTCGATCCGCAGTGCTCGTACTCGTACCTCTGCGCCCAAGCCCATCCATGCGTTCAACTTGTCGTCACGCAGATTTCGATTTGCCTCCTGGATTACCTGGGTAGGATCCCTGGGCTGGCACTCGCAATCAGTGGTGCGTCAGTGCCATTCCGCATCGCCCCTTTGACCTCGCGGCCCTGCCTGGAGGCGCTCGTGCGCATACGGAGCGGGGAACGTATTCCAGAACCATGCCCGGAGTGCCGGGCCGTGCGGGCTTTCCACCCACGTCCTCCAATGCAGAGCCCTCATTCCATTGTATCACGATCCGACGAGCAGTTTCCGCGCCGGGCACCGGTACCCGGCCGAGAAACCCCTGAGCCCGTAGCCATCGTTGGCCGTGTCGTGTGAGTTCAGTGTGTGTGGGGGGGAGCGCTCCATCGGCAAATTCCTGTGGCCAGCCCGTGTCGATAATGCCGATCCTTCATGTGTGGGTAGCTCATGACTGGCCGCCGGCCCCAATAGCAGGAATCGTGGGTGGATGGGTGGTCACAACCTTCTGCGTTGGAGGAACAAAGCGTGTGCAACCTATCCGTACTCTCGAGGGTGCGATCGCGAATGGCGCGTGCGAACAAGCATAAGCGGGCACAGTGCGGTACGCGACGGCCCAGCAGGAAAAGCAGAAGCAACATTTAGGTTTGATGACCCGAGACCAGATGTGTGCTTTTGCTGGTCCCTGACGATCGTTGCCCCGTTGGAAGACGGCCATCTGCGCTCCGCCGTCAGGCCCATGCCAGATTGTGGGCGGGGAGGTCGTAAGGGTCTGGTGCAGCATGACAGGGGGGAAGTGAATAGCCCGGTGCCCCGTTACGCCCCGTGCTCGCAGCACTGCAGGGCTCTCACCGTGTCACCGTACTGCTCAGTGCCGGCCCAGCTCGATCGCCAAGCCGCTTGCCTGCAAACACTTGCCAACGGGCTCAACGGGGCGCGCCTCATACCCGCACTGGAAGTACGCGGATGCATTCGTAGTGCAGAGTGGGAGAGGCTGCGAGTATCGTATATACGCTGCCAATGACGCGGTGCTGGTCACCTCATCTCAGCCATGTCTACGAGTACTCGTGCGAAATCCGAGAAGACGCCACACAGGCTGCATCGCCGTGTCACCGTCGTATTGCATCGTTGCTTGTCAACAATGCCCGGGGTGCATGCCCGGGGACCCCTTGCGCTATCGTCCTCGTACAACTTCATCTGCCGGCAGCACAAAAACTTCAGAGGACCTCAATTGCCAACGTCACTCAAATCGCAAAGGCCGGGGAAACAAGGTGCTGCTAAACAGTCTGAATAGCTACAAAATACGAATGCATCTATGGTATCATCGCCCTCGGTGAAAGCATCGGGGCGTGGCAATGCGCGATCTACCTAAGGGCTGCCATGGCGGGCATAACCATCTGTGTTGCACCCCCGAGCCCACTCCAAACCTCTGGTACTTTATACGAATGTCCACCCAGTAAATCACACCATTCGCCGTGGGTACCGTCAAATCAATTACCCTCGCACCAAGTCGTCAAGTCGTGCAGTTGCAGCTCAAAGGGGAATTATAATCAAAGGGTAGTCGCGAGACAAACCCCCGCCGCGATATATACGCTGTTCATAAATGCCGCTGTATTCGCTTTCGGGGGGAAGCTTTGGGCCGGGGCGGCGTCGTTTCGTGTCGTATCGTCCGATCGGCCCAAGGAATGTGGAGAAGTGAAGTGAGCTTCGCAACCGTGGACCTGATGGACGTGCATGTGTTATTTCAGCTGGCGCCTCTCCTGATAGGGACAGATGCGCCGAAAGAATCCGTCTAGACGGCGATGGCAGCCAGCAGACCAGCGCCCAGAACGAGGGCGCTGAACTCGGTCTTGTAGCCAGCAGCCTGAGCAACGTTGCTGCTAGAAGGCGATGCGCTGCTGCTGGACGAGTCGCCGCCCGAGGTCTGCGAAGGAGAGTCACCGCCGGCACCGCTGCCGCTGCTAGCGCTAGGAGAAGACTCGTCAGAGCCAGTAGACGACGGGGAGGAGCCAGAAGAGGTGGCAGTCGCCATTGTGGTCTTGGAGTCGTCGCTGCTCGTGGTCTTGGAGTCGTCGTCGCTCGTGGTCTTGGAGTCGTCGTCACTCTTGGTGCTGGTGGGCTTGTCGCTGGTGGAGCTCTCGTCGGATGCAGTGGTGGTGGTGCTGTCGTCGTCACCACCGCCGGTCAGGACATTGATGCTCTGGTACGAGCCATCCGAGCCGGACTTGTACTCGTACTCAGTAGCGCCCTTGACTCCGTTGGCGTAGTCGGTGATCTTGATCTTCTTGTAAATCGCAGTGTAGGTCTTGCCGCCGTCAAAGTTGGCCATGCCGCCAGCCCACTCAACGGTGCCCTCGGCGGCCTTGGGGTTGCCAGCAACCCAAGTTCCGAGACGGACTTGCAGAGGCGTCTGGGGGAAGCGCGTGCCGCCCTGGGCGTCGGCGTACTTGAGTTCGCGGACGGTAGTGCCGTCAATGATCCAGCGCACGTAGTCCTTGGTCCAGTCGATCGAGTAGGTGTGGATAGAGTCCTGGAGATTGGCGCCGTCGGGGGCGGCGTGCTTGCCACCGCGGTCGTAAGTTGTGGTGTCGCCCTTGCCAAAGTAGTTGCTTTGGACCTGGGTGGGCTCGGCACCGAGCCATTCCCAGTCAATCTCGTCGAGGTTGTCGGACTGGAGGACGAAGCTAGTGATGATGCCCTGGCCAGGGGCGGCCTGGACCTCGAGGTCTACGCGACCGAAAAAGAGGTATTTGTGGCTGCCGATAGTGGGAGCATCGTTGTAGCCACCAATCTCGAAGACTCCACCGCGGTCGTCGTGGCTAACCTTGGTGCCAGGGAACTCGTAGAACGAGTCGCCGAGGCCCTGGGAGAAGTCGAGGTCGACAGGCGTGCTGCCGAAAGCCTTGTCCTTGGGGCAGCCGGCTGCATACGCATGGTCAGCAAGGGACAACAGTCGGGCTACCGAGGCAAAAGGGACGGACGCATCGCAGGGTTGACTTACACTTCTTGGTGGGGTCACAGGTGCTGTGGGTTTGGGCCGAGACGGTGCTGGCAGCGGCGAGAACCGCGGCGGCGGCGGAAAAGGCCTTGGAGTACATGGCGGGCGAGTGAGCCGGTCGAAGCACGGAAACGGTCGAAGCGTAAGAGTGAATGTGTGGACTAGGAAGATATCTAGTGTTGACGACCACAGTCCGGGATGGGAGTGTTCTGGTGAGCGAGAGGCAGAACAGAGATCAAGGAGGCGGGTGGTGGTGGAACAAGGGGGGGCCGAGGACGAGGAGAGTGGTGGGATGCCTGGGCCTGTTATACCCGTGTGTGAAGATGCAGGCACAAGACTGGAGTATAACCCTGATAATATGGGACGGGGCCCCATACAGCTACCAGGTACGAGTAGTTGGGAGTGTCAGGGGAGGGTGGGATCGAGGCAAAAGCGGCAGGAGGAGGGCCCGGGCCAAGCAACTGCACCTGATGTCGCCCTCGCCTGGCTTGACCTCACCTCGCCGCCTTCGCCTCCCCCGGGCTGCCGCCGAGTTTGACATCCATGAACCACTCGTGCATCCACGGGCTGTTAAGGTCTGGTACATGTACCTACCTACCTTACCCATTCACCACAGTTCGGCTGACCGTCACTTGAGGCTGCGCTTGACCGAGCCACGTCCAGTTTGATACCACTGTTCACCAAGTGTACAGTACCCCGGCAGGTACGATTCCCGTCTCTGGGGGGCTTTCCGTCCGTTTGCACTCTGTGGTAGGTACCAGGTACGAGTACCTACTCCCTGAGTCCTTGGGCGAGTCCAGTACGAGTGGCCTGGCCTCCTTCCGCGAACCTCCAGTCGCCAGTCGATCGTCAGAATGGAAGGTACGAGTGCAGCTCAGGCCGGGAACTGCCCAATGGATTTCACTGATCAGCCCGTACGCGTACGCCGCTGCTCGTCGTTAGTGCCTTCCCGACGGCTGCTGCGTCGTGTGCGTGTTGGCTGCCCGTTGTTTGGAAGGGGATGAAACATGGCAACGGCCGATCTATTTGCCCCAGTTGCCAGCACTACGAGTATCGTCCGCACGCCGGAACCACCACCTGCACAGCAACGATGAATTACTTCCCACTTGACCTATCCCCACGAGGTACTCGTACGAGCTCGAGCACCACTTCGGCGACATCATCCGGACAGACGACGACGCAGCAGCAGACGCAAGCACAACCGACTACCCACAGAAAGACATGCCGATACGCACGCCCTTGCGCCGCCCGACGACCGACAGCGTGGGTACACGCCAAGGCTAGCAGCTCCGCGCAGAAGCTAGCAGGGTTAGCCGGCTCGAATGCGAGCGGACGCGCGGGAGATGGACCAGCACGATGCTTCTGGCGCTCGCCCCGACGTGCCACGACCCCACTGCTTACGAGTTATTACGGGGAACCTTTGACTCTTCTCTCGTGTCTCTGCTTCTCTTGCCCCTACGGAGACAGAGAGCGACGACCACGGAGTACGAGTACTCGTCCGTTGCGCGCTGGGCTCAGCCGTGCCAGCCGGAGACCCATCCATCGTGGCCAACCACGTCGAGTATCCCACCAGAGCCTGATCCACACGCCCGTCGTCGCAGCTGTTGTCACGTCGCCGACCAGCGTCTACGAGTACCGCCAGACTCTGGCTGCGGACCCTTTCGTTCCTGGTCACGACACCCTGGCTAGCGGCCAGCCGCTCACGTCGGACGCCGAGGAGGTGGCCTCGCCGGCGCGTCGGCGCCAGCGTGCTTGCCAGAAATTACCATCTACCAGTTGGTACAAGTCGCTGCGCCACCAGCCATCTTGGGCGCCCTCGGGTCAGCAGGACAGTGCCTGCGACCGCCCAGGCCCGACTCGATTGCCCTGGCCCTGCTGGGCATTCAGGGGCCCTTGACCGACGCCCAGCACCTATGCCGCCAGATGCGACTGAACGCGTCTCACCCGTCTGCCAACTTGCGCGCTGCCGCCTGCGCCGCTGACCACCTGCATCTCGCGCAGCGAGCCCCGTACTCCGAGTACCCCGGCCCCATAGGTATCAGCCCCCGCTCGAGGCCGAACAGTAGCCCTGTCGTTCGATATTGGGTGGCTGCACGGAGACATTTGGAAAGGCTCTACCAATGCACGTTGCAATGGAGCCCCTGTACGGGAAGCGGTGCCCCCCGTGCCCCCGTGTCCTGGTTACCCCCGTACCGGGGCCCTGACAACCCGGTCGCTCTATTCGTTCGCGCCCGGCGCAACTGCGCCCAGCCCATGTTCAGCTGGGCCGTAGTCGTGCCTTGTCCTCCTAGATGGGCTAGAGCACCCGTTTGGCGGCCTGGCAACGCCGCATCGGGGGAGGGGTCGTCTCCTTGGACCCGCAGACCACTCGATAGAGGCTGGATGTTTGGATGTGTGAGCGTCGGGCTCATGCTGCGCCCCCAATGGCCCCTACGGAGTACTCGTGGGAGAACTCGTACAGCCCCTCAGTTCTGGGGCAACGGGCGATGGTAGCCACGGTAGTACAGTGCAGCGCAGCAACAAGCCCTCGAATGCAGCGCCGATCTTGTCATACGTGGATCCGGCATGCACAGCACGTCAGCCTTGAGGGCGGGCTATCGAGGCACCGAGGCTGCAGCACACTCGCGCAGTTGGCGATGGGAACCTCTTAAGCCGTGCTTGTACGGAGTACAGCTCCTGGCCGGTGTTCCGGACGGAGCCGACACGCATTGGAGTACGAGTACCTTTTCACTCGCTCGTATTTTACCGACCAGCCCACCCTATTTGCAGCGCTAAGAGCTTCGTGGATCGATGCCTGCCTCGACTGGCTTCGACTCACTTGAACTCCAGACTGGCGCCGATGTCCCCTGTCGCCCACACGAAGGGGGGCACGGGGCAACGTAGGGGGCACCAGGGGACCTGGTGCGTCATCCTCGTGTTACCGTCCGCATTAGGACGAGGCAGATCAGCGCGGCCGAGTCCCCACAGACCGCCCGTCTCCTCCCGTCTGGGTAGGTGATATGCGTCCTTGACGTGACACTGGCCCATCTTTCAGCTTTTGAAACGGCTTCTCCTCATGTTCCGTGGTGGCTTCTGCGGCACCGTGTGTGCTTGCTTTGTTTTGGCCACAGAGCCATTGTGTGCTCCGTAAACAATCCCCCTTGCTGCCCGTACCGTCCACCCGTCCCAAGGGATGGCCACGAAGAAGTGTGCCCGTTGATTCATCAGGGGTGGTGCGGCTGTTTATGGGGATTAGCATCCTCTGACGTCGTTGTAATAACACCGAGCGCCCCCAGAGGGGCGATAGATAGCCCACCAGTCCGTATCTACGAGTGCTCGTACGCGCACGGATATCGCCCGCCACGATCAATCATGTCCACTTGCAAATGGTCGACAGGTGGGTAATCGGCACGGCATATCGGGCGAGCACGGACATGCGAAGCACCACTATGGACGGACTTGAGATTCTCACGACCCCGTACAGCACTCCAAGAGGGCGTGGAGGGCTGTCGTAGCTGTCGCCGCGTGACCAGCACGAGTACGGGTTTCTTCTCATCTCGTGCACCTATCGGCCGGCGCCGACTAGCTGAATGAATCAGAGTTGGTCGTGGAGTTTGCTGCCCGTGGCGCCCCAGTGCCGTGCGCCCCTGCGCAACGTGGCAAGCCATGGCTACCAATGTCTATGCAATATTCTACTCCGTACATGGAGGCTGCCAAAAGGCGGCGAAATACGATCCTCGACGCAGGCCGGGCATCGTCATGTTGCCCGGCTATGCCACTTTACGGATGTCGGTAAGTAACACGATGAGCACAAACACCGTGAGATTCGGCGCAGTACTCGTACAGGGATGGAACGCACGCACGATGCCTCCCTCCCTCCGCCCCAGGTCCCCCCCCCCCCCCCCCGGTCTACCCCAGCTGTCTAGGCGCGCTCTCGCCTCGAGACTTGTGAGCTGGGTGATGAAAGAGTGATGGAACGTGCCCCGGCTTTGTCTCGCAGACCTTTTGCGCGGCGCTCGTTTCCCGAGAGACTTGCCCAAGCGCGAGCTGAGATGGCCACGGCCGAGTCATCCCGAGACGCAGGAAGAGGCTGTGGGAAGAGGCAACGCAGCCCCGAGACAAATCCTCTCGCCATCTGGGACCACCCAAGTCTTGCATGATCATCTGGGGCCTCCTCTCCTCTCGCTACTTATATATCTGTACTCGCAAAGCGCAATATACCGTCTCGGCTGCCAGGCATAGCCAAACGGGCATACAGTTTGCTGCTCGGCGTTGATCCAATTCGTGCTTGTGTCGTGACTGAGATCCCCTCTTCCCGCTTCCTCTATCATCGGCGAAAACCTGCAGTACCCCTGGGGTTGACGGAGATCGGATGAGGGCAGCCAAGATGACGCACCACACACTCACATGTTCGTATCAACAATTTCTGTCTGCACGCATCTGACTACTCGTATGTACGACAAGCCATGTCATGTCTCGAGAGCACTCGCACTTTGAACAGCGCTTGCATGGCTAGCACAGGCGTTCCAGGCCCGTTCGAGGATAGACCGCCCTCGGGCGCTGGATTGGGGGCTGATGATGGTGGTGATGGTATACGAGTAATTGACGCACGTCTGCGGATGTTGTTGGCCATCTTGCCTCTCTTTCTCTCTCTCTTTCTGTCTCTCTCTCCACACACACGCGCGCACAGTTGACAACTCCGCGAAATAAGGTGGCGTCTATTCTCATTTAACCAGGCGTCTCGGCGGAGCACGCCAATCGGCGGCCATCGCCAGGCTCCGATACCCCGCGACCCTGAATGCGAACCCTTCGGCCCAGCTCCGATTGACGCCGTTGGGTCTTCAGCAGGTCCTCCACTCTACCTACACCTAATCAGACGTGAGGGAGAGGGGGGGGGGGGGGGGGCCGCCGAGCCGCTCAGACAATTCTGCCCATGTCCCCTGCACGGAGTTAAAGTGACTGCAAGCAAGCAAGCTGGAGGGGTCATCTGCTTGGCAACGGGCATCCGAGCCGTGCCTTTGCAGGTTCCTCTTGTCCCGCGAGACGGCACACGTTTTGCTCGTGTACGAGTATGGCCACCAAGACAGGTATTTCTTTTGCGTCTGAGACCGTAGGTAGTCTCTGCCAACCCTTTGGCGAACTCCGTTTCTGTGTCTGTCTCACCAGCAAAGACACGTACTATCACACATGTGCCATTACAAGTATACTCGTAGATTGCTTGCTTGCTTGCTTGCTTGCTTGCATGGCGCGGCGCGGCGTGGCGTGGCACCATCTCTCTTTCTCTTTCTCTCCTTCTCATCTTAATCCGCATCGCTTGACGTGGGCCCTATGCGACGGCATCACATCCGCCAACGCGGCCCTGGGGTCATTGATGATTGGTCAAGTTAGAGCAGTTGGAGCAGTTGAGCGAAAGACACACAAAGAGCAGCGCCTCGCACGCCAGTCAGACGGGCGCCAGCGCGCGCCGGTCGACAAGCGACGGGCGTACCTGCATCTGTCCACGGAGAGGCCCCTGTCCACCGCCCAATTTCAGCTGGGGCTAATAATAATCGAGCGCCCTTTCGCGCCAGCTAAGCCCGATGCGCAGACAGACTGCGCCCGGCCGACGTGCGCGCGCTGAGCTGCTCGTCCCGAAATGCTCGCAGGCGCCCCGGGCTAGATCGTGGGCAGCGAGGTCTAGTGCAGTCCAGATGTCCACCCACGGTGCCGAGGGGCGCACTCGGGAGGGGCGGCCGACTGTCGCTGAGCTACGGGGTATTTCAGTATTTCGCGCATTGTATGTATGGCAAAGCACACGCTCGAAAAGTGTCGTCTCCGTGCAAGCCAAGTCAGGTCAATCAACAAGTCGAGAACAACGAATAATTGGCTGGCCGGCCGGCCGTTAGGGGCTGGCAGAGCCAAGCCGCGCGCCCAGGCGGCCGGCCACCTTTTGGGGTCGGGAATCTCGGCTATCCGGCTACCCCGTGTTTGAATAAGTTTCCGTCTGACTACTCGTATCTGTCTGTCTCCAGCAACGGTGTCGTCGAGTGCGCCGGGGCTGTCGTCGGCTTCTCAGGAGTCCGGGGCCGCCTGAGCACGAGCACGGGGGCAGGCAGGCAGGCAGGCAGGCAGGCAGGCAGCAATAGCGGCCAGCCCAATAGAGATGGAGAGCAGAGAGTGCAGGCCGTGCTGCGTGGGGTAACGTCACATGGATGCGACCCCCGGTGCTTGGCCGACACGAGGCTGGCCGATGGCCGACTCACTCCACTGGACTCGCGATGCCTGCCGAGGCGCTTACGGCGACTTTTGCGCTTCTCGCCGCCGGCTCCAGCGCTGGGGCACGAGTAGGATTGCGCCGAGCCGTTGGAGTTGCTTCGTGGGAGATGCGAATGGACTCTCGTACACACAGCCCTTGGCCTGCACGTCTTGTGTGAGTACGAGCGAGTACCCAGAGTAGGTAGGTGGTCGTCTTCCCTGTCGCTTGTCTTCCCTATGACTCAAGGGGGTTTGTTGTCCATGCAGCGAACCTTGGCCTCAATCTCAAAACTGCCTGCTCCCATGGCTCTTGGCGACCTTTCGCTTGCATTATCCAACGGTGCGACAAAGATCTAGCAGGGTGGTTGAGATGGTTCACTGCTGTGTCTTCACGGGCGGTGAGCAGATGAACCGCTCATGCTTGTATCTGTATGTTCTGCCCACGTCCGACCATGGCCAGCCATAGCTTCTTTCACAACTCAACCGACATGGCGATTGGTGTGTGCTGACATGGCGAGCAGGCGATTGGTGTGTGCTGACATGGCGTTGCACCGAGCTGACCCCCAGACTGGGAGTATATATGAGGCCACGCACGAACGACCCTTGAAGCGCGATGCGGTCCTTGAACCTCGCAAATTTGGGAATCCTGCAAATCTTCCACAACGGATCACTGATGATATTGCAGAGTTGCACCAAATTTTCTGGCGGCTATTGGTTTTGCGACTCCAAAGCTTTGAGTAGTTAGTTCTGTGCGATCTATACAGGTTCTGTCTCTACAAAGGCTTCAATCCGTTCCTACATCTGAATTAAATCACCGGTACGAACAGAGGGCTTATTATCCGCACCGGAGTATGCACACTTGAGGCATAGGTGAGAAATCCAATAACAGCGATAACGTGCCGCCGCCTTGCGGTAGGTACATGACTGACTAAGAAAAAAATGCGCGCGAAATTGAAAAAAATTGCCCCGCGATTGGCCGTGACTCAAGGGCAGGCACGACACGATTACCCCGCGGCTGTGTGAGCCAGAGTGACCGGTACACGGAGCAACCGCCACACCACACACCACAGACCACACACACCGCACCACACCAGACCACACCACACCAACTTGCCTACTTGGACACACGACAATTTAAACCCAACTTCGGCGGCCTTTCCACGCGCAGGTAGACACCCACGCCTGCCCCCCTTCGTGTTGCGAAAAACCCCCATAGTTCCTCGCCGCCGCCGCAGGACACCAGCCAAAATGGCGGACGAGGCCCCCCCGCCGAGCAGGTCGCCAACCTGCACCTGGATGAGGTGACTGGCGAGAAGATTTCCAAGACCGAGCTCAAGAAGCGCCAGAAGCAGCGCGAGAAGGAGGCCAAGAAGCAAGAGAAGGCCGCCGCCGCCCCGCCGCCCGCCGCCGGAGCTAAGAAGGCCGGCAGCGCCGAGGCCGACGAGACCAAGTTGACGCCCAACCAGTACTTCGAGATCCGGTCCCGGGCCGTCAAGAAGATGATCGACTCGCAGGACCCTTACCCTTACCCCCACAAGTTCGAGCGCGACTACGACCTCAACGGCTTCACGGCCGAGTTCGGGCACCTCAAGTCGGGCGAGTCGGCCAAGGACAAGGTCTTGCGAGTCGCCGGCCGCATCTACAACAAGCGCGCCTCGGGCAGCAAGCTCCTCTTCTACGACATCCGCGGCAACAACGGCGTCAAGGCCCAGGTCATGTGCCAGGCCCAGGAGGTCCGTGAGGGCGCTCCCTCCTTCGACAAGCAGCACGAGCCCCTGCGCCGAGGAGACCACATCGGCATCATCGGCTACGCCGGCCGCACTGCCCCCAAGTCCAAGATCGAGAAGGGCGAGGAGGGCGAGCTTTCCATTTTTGCCACCGAGGTCGTCCTGCTGGCCCCCTGCCTGCACCAGCTGCCCGACGAGTACTACGGCTTCAAGGACCAGGAAGCCCGCTACCGCAAGCGTCATCTCGACCTCATCATGAACTCCAACGTCTTCAACACCTTCCGCACCCGCTCCAAGATCATCAAGTACATCAAGCGCTACCTCGACGACGCCGGTTTCGAGGAGGTCGAGACGCCCATTCTCAACATGATCGCCGGCGGCGCCACCGCCAAGCCTTTCACATCATACCTCAACGACTACAGCATGGACGTCTTCCTGCGCATCGCCCCCGAGCTGCCCCTCAAGATGCTCATCGTCGGTGGCTTCGACAAGGTCTACGAGATAGGGCGCCTCTTCCGCAACGAGGGCGCCGACCTGACCCACAACCCCGAGTTCACTACTTGCGAGTTCTACGAGGCCTATGCCGACTTCGAAGACCTCATGGGCCGCACCGAGGAGCTCGTGTCGGGCCTTGTCAAGCACCTGACGGGTGGCTACACCACCTCCTTCACAAACCAGCACGGCGAGAAGTACGAGGTCAACTGGGAGGCTCCCTGGCGACGCGTGTCCATGCTGCCCGCCCTTGAGGAGGCAACCGGCGAGAAGTTCCCCCCTGGCGACGAGCTGCACACCGACGCCTCTCGCGAGTTCCTCAAGAGCGTCTGCAAGAAGGTCAATGTCGTGTGCTCCGAGCCTCAGACCACTGCCCGCATGCTCGACAAGCTCACGGGCGAGTTCATTGAGGAGACGGCCGTGAACCCCACCTTCATCACCGAGCACCCCAAGATCATGTCGCCCCTGGCCAAGGACCACCGCAGCAAGCCGGGCTTGACGGAGCGCTTCGAGGCCTTTGTCTGCAAGAAGGAGATCGCCAACGCTTACACCGAGCTGAACCAGCCTTTCGAGCAGAGGCTGCGCTTTGAGGAGCAGGCCAACCAGAAGGCCCAGGGTGACGACGAGGCTCAGATGATTGATGAGTCCTTCCTCAACGCCCTCGAGCACGCTCTGCCTCCGACGGCCGGCTGGGGTCTGGGTATCGACCGCCTCGTCATGTTCCTGACCAACAACTACAGCATCAAGGAAGTCCTGCTGTTCCCCTTTATGAACCCGGAACAATCCAAGGACAAGGCCGTTAACGCGGCAGAGGGTGCGGAGGCGCCCCAGGTCCCCATTGAGGGAATCGGTACGTTATGAACCCCGCATGATCACTTCTCAACCCCAATGTTTTGAAGCAAGAGTATCTCTTGCAATTCCCCCTTCAAACCCCGTGATGAAATCGGGGACACAAGCTGACTGGATGCAGCCCACAAGTAAGTGGAAAGGCCACCGAACAAAATGAAAAATGAAAAGAAAACCCCAATAGATCGAGAGGAGAACGGACAATGTGATGACTTGATAACCATGATCTGGCCTGAACGGCCGGAATCGGGCTCGGCCACCAGGACTTGCGTTTTCGGCTCCCCGGGGCCACAGTCTACTCCGAAATCAAGACACAACTGAGAAGAGAACCGAATATAAAAAAAAACTTTTACATCAAACTGGACGGGGTGCCCAATATGCTATGTACAGTGTTATTTTACATTTTAGGTCGGGATAGATTCTACAGCATCAACCCGGTAAAAGGTCATCTGGCCGTGCAGGTGGTGTACGCACCCGGCCACTTATTTAGATGAGGAGGGGAGTGTATCGAGGATGCTGCCCCAAGGACTAAAAGGGGCTGCTATGTTTCCTTGCGATTATGCGGACGGCGAAGGCGGCTTGGCCTGCTTAGCGGCGGCCTCAAGCCTCTTGCGCAGCAGCGCGAGCGTAGATTTGGGGATGCGCAGGCGGTGGCCCAGGACGAGGACTCCCGTCAGAAGGGCGAGGCTGCCGGCCTGGTGGGCGGCGGCCAAGGGGACGGGGACCATGTAGATGAGGGTGCTGATGCCGAGGGCAACCTGCAGGCAGACGAGGTGGACGACGCCCATGACGCCCTTCTTCACGTCGCGGGGCAGGGCGGCGGCGAGGCGGCCCGAGCGGGCGTAGGCGAAGAGGGCGAGGACGGAGCAGAAGGTGGTGGTGGCGAGGATGCGGTGGTCGAGCTGGACCAGGCTGGGGTTCTCGAGCATGTTGCGCCACCACAGGTCGGAGCGGTCCGGGGCGTGGGCGTAGAAGTCGTCCCACAGCTCGGCCCTGGGCGGGGTGAGGCCCAGGCCCATCTGGGGGAACTCATTGTAGATGAGGCCGGCGTCGAGGCCGGCGACGAGGGCGCCCGAGACGACGGTGGTGAAGACGAGGGCGGTCAGGGCGGCGACGGAGCGGCGGAAGGGGCGGATGGCCGGGTTGGCGAGGGCGGCGGCGGTGGCGGCGGCGGCGTCCGGGTCAGCGTCTGGAGCAGGCGGCGGTTGCGCAGGACGCGCAGGCCGGCGAGCAGCATCCACGAGTAGCACAGGAAAGCGGTGGCGAGGTGGGCGGCGAGGCGGTACTGGGAGACGCGCGGGTGGAGCCCGGGGCGAACAGGTCGTCCTTGAGCCCGGACTTGACCATCCACCAGCCGATGAAGCCCTGGAAGCCGATGAGGGACGAGATGCCGGCGAGGGAGAGGGCGGTGCGGGCCGAGACGCGGCGGCGGGCGACAAAGTAGACGGCGGGCAGGACGAAGGAGAGGCCGATGAAGCGGCCCCAGAGGCGGTGGGTCCACTCCATGTAATAGATCTTCTTGAACTCGTCGAGGTCCATGTCCGAGTTGAGCATCTTGAACTCGGGCGAGGCGCGGTACTTGTCGAACTCGGCCTCCCAGTCGGCCTGCGACACGGGAGGCAGGGAGCCCGTGACGGGCTTCCACTCGGTGATGCTCAAGCCCGACTCGGTCAGGCGCGTCAGGCCGCCGAAGACGACGATGCCGAAGACGCTGGCCGCGCTGCCGAGCAGCCAGTAGGCGACGGCTTTGGACGTGGTGTACTGCGGGAACGAGGATGAAGACTCCGACTCGGAAGCTGGCTCGGGGTCTGCTTGGGCTGGCGACGGGCCGGCCCGCGGGGTGGTGCCGGCGGCGGCTGGGGTGGTCGAGGTGCTGGCCTGGCGTGTGGGAAGGCTTCGCAGCAGCGCCGAAGGCGAGGGTGAAGACGAAGGCGAAGACGGAAGCGGCCGTGCGAGGGACGCCCGGGTAGAGCTGTGGTAGGACTGACTGGGGATTGGCTGCGACAACCCGCGCAGAAAGAGGGCGGACGAGCGCGAGGGCGAGCCGTTGCCAGCGCCCAGCCTGAAGGCGGCCCTGCGCACGCCCGGCAGAAGCAGCGACATGGCAGTGTGTGGTTCTCTTTCAGCGTCTCCGGTGATCGAATTGACTCGAGGTCGGGTCGGGGGCGGCGGGACTGCGGGGGGCTACCTGGCACGGTGGAAAGACGCGAGAAGCATCGTCTGGTCGCGTCGAGGAGGGTTGGAAGAGGCTATGCAACAAAGACGATGGTTAGAGAGGACCGAACGCGACCAAAAATCGATAAAGCGCTGCAAGATATGACGCTGGGTTGGTTGGGCAAGGGGGGGAGGCGGTGGACAACAATGACATACCGATAGCAACGCCACAGAACGTAGGTAGTGAGGGAAGAAGCAACCGGGACTTGTCGCGTGGCAAGGCGAATAAAATTGTAGATACCGTGCACTATTAATAAGCCCACCTGCCATTGGGGTGGTAATTGACAACTGATGATGGGCCGATTTTCGTTGGACCCTTTGCCAGGGGCCCCACTTGCCCAGATCCATCCTTGTACTCGTAAGAATACCGGAACCACGGAGCGGTTCGCGAAGTTGGGCTATCATGAGTACAAGTACCTAGGAAGGTACCTCTCGTACATACGCGCAACTTGAATCTCACATCTTTCTCCGGTCCTGTTCGGAACCCCTCCTCTCGTGGTCCGGTTCTGCTCGGAGCATCGAGGGCCTGCATCTGGAGCACCAGTTCCTGCTCTTCCAAGCTCAAGATCTATTGTCCTTGTTTTTTGGTGGAAATGATGACCTACCATACAAACGCCCTCTACGCAGATGTGTATCTTCTGCTCTAAATCCCTGCCATCCGTATATGTCCTGATATGTCTCTACATGTCTTCCAATGTCGTAGCCACACATGATCGAACCCGCCCGCCAACAACGCCTATTCCCAAGAGTCATGGTTTCTGCCAGACGAGTGCAAATGGAGGCCGAGATTCCACCCCCTCAGCCTTCCTTCTTCCAGAACATTAGTGTCTCTTTCCACCCTTTCTGCGACGACTGGCTGATCGAGTAGAGTGGCTTGTGCTCCTCGTGAATGTCGTGCTCATCTTCGTAGTCCACGTGGACAAACGCCCGCTCCACATCTCCCAGTCCTATCAATCCCATCTTCGTCAGCACTCGCTTGATGTGGCGTGGTCTTCTCTTGGTTGCGGATGATCAGCTGTGGCAATCCGTGGCTTTCACGTACCTTCAAACTTGCGCTGCAATGTCTGACTAACATCGTGCGATACCCTCAGAGGCTCTTCGGGGTCCATAATGATGTCCACCTCAACATAGTAGTGCTCTCCGGCGTGGTATGCTCGGCACTGTCCCGCCTTGGTCTTAGTTTCTGTAGCACTTCCAGCAACGGGGGCGCAGGGTGCCAGACGTACCGTGTCTACCTTGAGAATTCTTTCGTCGTGTGTCATGGCCATGTAAATCAACTTGGCGATGAAGTCCTTGGGCGCTGACTTGCCCACAAGCAGCCACACCTGCTCAAAGGCGTTGGAGATCCACGAGAAGAGGATCAGAAGCGCGATCAAGATGGCACCAATCGGGTCCAGATACCACACAAAGCGGTCACCGATAACCGACATGATCAATCCGAACGAATTGACGACAATGTCGTTTCGGTGGTCGACCTGTTGCCCAGTCAGTTGACCGGTCAAGTCTGTATATGCAAGGCATGCGGCCGAGCCCGCAGGTTACTTACGAAGAATACTTTGACCGAGGGATACTTGCGGTACGCCATACAGTACACCATCAGCGAGGCTTTGCTGAAAACTACGATCTGTCAGCTGTGACCATCTCATGGTCTAGCAACACTCAAGTGCGGCGTGGGGCTAAGTAACATACTGGCTATTCCCACGCAGATGATGGGCACGAGCTGCAGCTGCTTGCTGTCGCTGGGACCCGTTCCCAGACTCCGTCCCGACTCGATCTGATCAGTCCTTGTCAGCACATAACAGCCCAGCCTCGAGCCAAGGTGGGACCTACCAGCAGCTGAATGGCGACAGTCGTCATAAGCGCACAGAAGAGGATGATGCCGATGGTCTCAATTCGGCGACGTCCCTGAGCTTTATCAGCACACATCACCAAGCCGACTGGACCGCGGGGCAGGTGTCATACCACGGGGTACTTGTAGATGCTGGGGCGGTTGGCCATGCGAGAAGTTATGAGCATCACACAGGAGGAGACGAGATCCATCTGCAAAAGAACGGAATGGTCAGCGACTGGGTTCAGTTTTTGTGTGAGGAGGCTGGTGTGTACGAACAAAAGCGTCGGCTGCCGTCGCAAAGAGCTACCGAATCGTCAGCCTTGTGTCTCTCGTGGACTGCAAATGTCAGCCTGGCGAGAGGCGGATCTTTACCGAAAGCGAACCCGTCGACACGGCCGCATAGAGCTGAATGACGAAGAGACAGAAGTTGACGACGAAGGAGGCGTTGACGGCAAACTTGATCTTGGGGCCATTCGGTGATCCTCCTCTACCTTCTGCTGCTCCTCATCGTCTGCGCCCAGAAACTGGTCGATAAGATCATTCTGTTTGTCGTAGTAGCGCTTGATTCTCTTGGGGTTTCCTTTGGGATGTTCTTTCAAGATCTGTTCTTTGGTGACGTCGGAGCGCCGATGTCGAGCGAAGTTGAGAGGGTCGGTCTGATCTGGCAGCGCCGTGGTCGAGGTGACGATGGGACGAGATCCAGTGAATACTTCGTTTTGGGGTTGGCCGACCGCGACCGGTTCTCCTCCGACGTTCCCATGAACCGTGCTCAGAATGCTCGCAGTAGCCTCGGCACCGTTGATATCGGTGGCACTCCCGCCTGTTCACATTGGAAAGGTCAGCCTTGGCTTGCATAGATCGTAATCATCCCAGCCCGATGTCTGCCGAGACGAGGAGAGAGAGGGGCTGGGCTGGAATGCAACCCAAGGGCCAAGACGCGTGGATATACCACGGGCGTTTGGGCGCAATCGGGGCTGACATGGGCTTGCTTGGCGTACCTCGGATCTCGACGCCCGGCGGCATCCCCGAGCTGGGCGACATGTTGATCGCGCCGAGTCGATGAATCGTCACGTTTCCAAGCGCTGTTGGGTGACGGATCGCGCGCAGAAGTCGAGGCAAGTCGGGTGTAGGAGGTGAACAGGAGACATCTGTGAATAAAGGTTTGCCGGTTTTCGGTCTCCTCTAATGAGAGGAGGCAGCCAGCCGCAGCAAGCGCGACGGATCTGTCAGAGAAAGGTAACCTGCAGGGGAAGGGAGCTAACTACCTACTCGTTTCGAGTGCATGTGGGTACCAGTCGTAGCTATTCGACCCGCAGGGACCTCCCTTCCTGGCCGCAATGGAGCCTTTCGCCGACGTAATACTTGTACCTTCCCTACACTATTGAATTCAGGTTCCGGTATACTCGCAACTCGCAAGGCTGTTAATAAAGCTAGCGGGCCCGGTGATAGCTCGGAGGTACACCATCTCAGCGCCGGTTCCCTTCCATGCCCGCACATTTCGCCTCTACTTACAGTACCTAATGTACTCGATACTGACCCCGCGAGCAGCTTCCACTCGCATCTGTTCAGTCATCCGTACCTCCCGCACCTGCGAAGGTCTCATATGTGGAGAGGGCCTCCAACACAGCCACCTTCATCCATTCTATGTACGAGTAGCCAGATCTGTGCGGTTTGCAGCTCCTCGTACATGTACACACAAGCTCAAATGGATCACACATGCAAATCATGAGAATTGAGAATTCCACAGGAGAGAGGTGTGAAGTATCCATCTCGTTGAGCATTCGGTGCGACCAACCCAACGTGTCTGGCCAGCGCACATCTGTGCAGCAACTCGTCAACACTTCAAATAGAATGGGAGGCTCGTGTACGCAGACACGACTGGAGTCCTCGAACGAGCCAGACCCGGCGCAGGCTCGTCAACTCCGGTCCACTCAATGCGCTGTCTCAGCAGATCTCACTCAGCCACCAACAGTTGGTCCTAATGTATCTACTACATTGGGCATCATGCATAACAGCGGGTGAACATCGTAGAGCGAACGGGCCGTAGAAGCCTCCGGGCTTCGCAGCGAACACCCAATCATACCAAATTCGAACCTCGCCCGTGGCATTGGCTGCGCAGGGGGCACACGGGGATTCTCGCGAGGATCTGATAAGGTGCAGGATTGGCTGCGAGCATGGGGGCAGCGCGGCAGTCTCTTCCCATTCCTCGTTTCTGACTTCATGATGGGCCGCCTCCCCGCCTCTTTCGTCAATCAAATACTTTTACTCCGCACTCGTGTAACAACTCAGAAAATGTATCCGCACGTCGTAGGTAGTTTTTACCCCACCTTAGTTAGCACTTAACCTCCCACGTGCCTTCACGAGCACCACCTGGCGGGTCCAGATGTGCTCAATCCCTGGTAATGATTTTTTTCTACAGAAGACTCCCCCTAAGTGCCCCTCTGCCCCTCTACCCGCCCCTCTCCTTCATGTGCCAATCTGCCAACTAGCAGCGATGACCCATCGAATGCTGACAAGCCTCCTTATCATCTCTTGGCTTGCCGACGCAGCCCAAGGACAAACCTCCAGTCGGTCACTCACGAGATCAAGCACTGCCCTCGAATATGAAGACACGGTTGCTTCCTTACTTCTCGAGAATAGTCTTGTTTTCCAAGATGGCTTGTTCAAAATGGGCTTGATATATACAGTAACTCGTCCCAAGACAATTTCCAATGGCTATATACAAAAACAATGGACTTCCAACACGCTCCCCTGCGGAGCTGCTTGGCTGGCAGATTTGTCCGACGCTGGCTGTCGGTAGCCGACAGTCTTCATCCACGCCTCGGGCTGCTTCTTTTCTCCTCACAGTCTAGCCTGTGTCAAGCCTTTCAAGAACACCCATGTTATTACACTGCCGCTAACAGAGTTCGCGCGTGCCGACTTGCAGCTCAGAAGGTCTTACCTGCATAGTCCTTGGGCGCCAGGATGACATCATATTTCAGCTCCAGCTCCGCGTTGCTGTCCCCTCGAGAGGCTTGAAGTCAACCACAAGATCGTCCTTCACGGCGAACACCGTGTCGGTGGCCAGCCATTGGTCGTCGCTGGGGTACAGCTGCGTCGTACAGCCCTTGAAGTCGGGGTGCGTCACCTACTCGCCGTGTTAGTCGACTCTTCGCGCGCGCGCGCGTGCGCTGGCATGGATGTGGGCGACGAACCATGATGTGAATGTGCGCCGGACGCATGGGGTGGCGGTCCATCATCTGCAGCAGCGTGTGCGAGGGCCCGTCGGTTGGCAGCGAGTAAGCCGTCGGGTGGTAGCAGTAGAACCAATACTTTCCGTTCTCGTCGGCGCGGAATTTGCCGCGCAGGTTGTTTGGTGACTGGTTGTCCGGGTCCTGGAAGTCGTACTTTCCATTGGCCGAGGCCTGCCAGATGTCGAAGACGGCATTGGGAATCGGCTTGCCCGTCACCAGGTCGCTGATGACGCCATGCATCAGGCAACGGCGCCCCTGGGGAGTTGGGTTCTGGATGATCGTGCCGCCGTTCTCGCGAAAGGGCGCGTGGGGAGACCAGAAAGGCCCAAGAATGGCCGACGACGTTGGGTCCACATCCGTCTCCGAAATGATCTTGTGGGCAATCTCATCGACCAATCTGCGGGTTCGAAGGTTTACGTCAGCATATCGAGGCTCGTAAGAATGGCATCTTCAACACACTGTCCCCATCTGATTGGATTCGGCAGGTAGCCTTTGGTCTCGGAAACTCACGTTTCTACGCCCAGGATATCGCAAAGACGGTGGGTCTCGTTCCTGGTTTGGTTGGACTCGCTATAGACACGTCCGACGTCGTTGATGAACTTGACGCCCGCTTGCCATTCTTCAATGGTCAACTCAACCTCGCGTGCGAAATCGTGGATGTGGCGGATCAGCGAGCCAAGGACCACGCGGTTCCTCTCCGTTGTCTGCGGGCCCATGGTGTCGAGGACATGCTGCGTAAAGGATGGGTCGAATCTGGAGGGGTTTGGGGCCTGTGCCTCGTTGGACAGCCCGGGACAGCCTGTGGTGCGCTCATCTTGGGGCACAAAGGACGATTGATAAAACGTGGTGGTGTATAATTGGAAGGTACGGCAAGGGTGATGATCGAGGCGGGGATTCCAGGTTGTGGTAATATCTGGGGAAGGAAGTCAAAAAAATCGAAGAGGGGTCCTGGGCCTAGTTAAATATCCAACAAAGTCCGCCGGACCTTTCCACGGGCGGTATACTCATGCCTGCTATGTCGGAGTGCAAGTATGCGGACCCCGCGCTACCCAACAGCTCGCGCGATCACGACTGGTCTGGTAGGTCTCGGCAAGGAGGCGGGCAAGCGCGCGCGCGCGGCGCGGCGCGGAGTGTCTGACGACCGGGAGAAATATCGCCCTGAGCGACTGGGGCGATCCCTGGTCATCAGCCGAGATATGACTTGCGTAGTCTCTCCAGGTGGGGGCCCGTAAAGGTTCACGTGGAGCCGGCGTGGTGCGTCCCGTTCGCAACGTGCTGGGACAGACGACGGCAGCCCATCTGTCGTCTGACTGGGCGGCCAGATCCTGGTTGAAGCCGCGCTGTCGCGGCGTCATCTCGACACATTTCGCACCCAGGCCGCCAGCGCATCTACCACGCCCATCAGGTATACAGTTGTGATATTGACAAAGCAGCCGGGGTGTCATTGACTGGAGACTGGGGGGCAAAGCTCGATGTACTCGTTGGGGAGCATTGGGCCTGTGTCTCTGATACCCCACATTCGAGATCGACTAGTTAGTGTGCCGTGTGTGCGTACGAGTAGAAGCTCCCTGGATGTGTCAGTTGCGCACGACCGTGATCGCGCCCGTTGACGAGTAGTCAGCCCCAGGATGGTGTTTTGGGCCTAGCCAAACCTGGCGTCTTTGGATCCGGGGAAGGACCATGGATGGCGGAAGGGCGGGTGGAACGAGTGCCCGTCAAAGTGTTTTCCCGGACGGCTGGAGAGGGGAGAACGAAATTCCACGACGGCCCTGCGCGAGAGAGAGGACACCATCCTTGAAGGCGTTAAGCTGGCGCGCACCGGAGGGGCTTCACCAGCCCATAGCCGCGAGATGGCTGCAGGTCTGGAGTCCCGCAGGCCCGGGCTCTCGGGCTGACGATCGAGCAACACATGATTCGCCTCCATCCCTGCGGTAGTCCCCCATGCGAGTACGAATATGTGGCTGTTGGCGTCGAGAGTGGCTCCGAGGGAATCGCGAGATAGACCGGCCCCGCAACGTCGTGCCGTGGCGGTACGGAGGCGACCTTCAGGTACTCGAAAGCGGCCGGTTTGAGGTGCCGCACCGGGTGCTCTCCGGACCGGCGGAACATTCGCCCATGAGCGGATCTTAAGTGGGGAGGTAGAGCAATGGGTAAAACGTCTCATTTGGTGGGGGTTGTCCCTCGCGTGAGGGCAGACTGGTCGGGCAGAGGGCGGAGGCGATAGTCGAGCGAGGGTGTTGGGTGAAGACATGTACTCGCAGAACGGCCATCAGGTGGTCGCAGCCGCAGCGGCAGCCGGCTCCGGAGCCGCCGAGGTGAGAGGCATAACAGCAGGCACTGCGCGAAAGAGGTCGTGAATCCGCTGGATCGTCTGGCCGCAGTGGAGGTGAGCTTCCGACCCCTCCCTCCCGTCCACGGGTCTTCTCGTACGATATATCTACAGGAGGTACCTTACCTACTGCCTCAGTACCCCCATGTAAACGCCAGGCTGCCCCTTCCCATCCATCCAGCATCCGCACCTGCCGCTCAGCCTCGCCGCCGCCGCCATTCCACGAGACACGGCCGAGAGACAGCCCGCGTTGCCACATCGACGCCGCTCAGTTCATTGACCGCCAACTTCAGCCCGTCAAAGCCGCATCCAGCCGAGCGACGCTGCCGCCGGAGCTCAGGCCGACCGGACAAGACATCCGGCAGGACGCGCCTGCACTTGGAACACTCACTCGCCAGCTCCCACCGTCGCGGCAGTGCATCCCGTCAAGATGCCAGTCCACCACCTCATGATCGGCACGTGGACGCCCCCCGGCGCCATCTTCACTGTCGCCTTCGACGACGAAAGACTCACCCTCGACCTGGTCAAGCGCACCGCGATCCCCCACGATGAGCCCATATCGTGGATGACCTTTGACGTGAGCCTCTCCTGTTCGAGGCAGGCTGCGCGACAGAAGAACCATGCGCGTGGTCGCCCATGAAAGCGCAGACAAGCTGATCGTGCCGTTCATTGCAGCATGCCAGAAAGAACATCTACGGTGCTGCCATGAAGAAGTGGTCGAGCTTCGCCGTCAAGAGCCCAACCGAGATTGTCCACGAGGCGTCACACCCCATGCAACATGACCGTAAGTCAAGGGACTAGCCTGCGAAACGCACCACGATCCCGCTGGATATCAATGACGGCGAAGACCGCTCTCGCTGACGACAGGCTGAATTTAGCGCAAGCCAGCCTGGCCGAGACGAACACGCGCGCAATCTTCCTGCTGGCGGCGCAGAAACCTCCATACGCAGTGTACTGCAACCCTTTTTACAAGCACGCTGGCCAGGGGTCCGTCTTCACCGTTTCGTCGACAGGCAAGCTGGATACGAACAGCCAAAACTACGAGTATCAGCCTGGCTCAGGTATCCACGGTATGGTCTTTGACCCAACCGAGACGTTCCTCTACTCTGCCGACATGTACGGCAACAAGTTGTGGGTGCACCGCAAGACGGGCCCTGGCGGCGAGGTCGAGCTGGTCGGCAGTGTGCCGGCTCCCAGCGACGGCGATCATCCCCGGTGGGTGGCTATGCACCCGTCGGGCCATTACCTCTATGCCCTGATGGAGTCGGGGAATCGGCTGTGTGAGTATGTCATCGACGAGGCCACTGGCATGCCCGTCTACACCCACCACCAATTTCCCCTTATCCCTCCGGGCATTCCGGGCTCGCAGGGGAAGCCATCCATGTACCGTAGCGACGTGTGCTCCGTGTCAAAGTCGGGCAGATACCTATTCGCCACCAGCCGCGCCAACAGCTTCGATATCCAGGGCTACATGGCCGTCTTCCGACTTCGCGACTGTGGCTCTATTGAGAGACAGATCTGCCTGAACCCGACTCCGACCAGCGGCGGTCACAGCAACGCGGTGGCACCGTGCCCGTGGAGTGACGAGTGGGTTGCCATCACGGATGACCAAGAGGGCTGGATTGAGATTTATCGGTGGAAGGACGAGTTCCTCGGTCGCGTGGCACGCACGCGTATACCGGAGCCTGGCTTTGGCATGAACGCCATCTGGTACGATTAGGTGCTGCACGGTTTGAATGACTTGAATGATTGTTGATCACCGGGGCATCTTGTCTTGTTGAAAAGGCCTGGCTCGCTGGCCATGGTCGTGCCAGTTGTTCATTTCTCGATGCGAGAGAAACGGAGCTTTCGTGCACGCAGAGGGACAATGAAGTCAAAAGCGATATGCGTGACCATCTAATCCAGGGATGTGTGAGTACCTGGCCAAGTGCGAATGCCCAGCACCATCTCGAATTTCTGGTCTCCTGCGACGCTGCCCCGCATCCATGACGGACTCGCAAGGACTGGCAGCATGTCTTACAAAGCAAGAACGCCTATCTGGTCCTTCGCCTCAAAGCTAGTACCGGTGCATCCTGTGATCATCAAGGCGCGTTCAGGCACTTAGGGCTGCACGGCTGTCGTGCTTACGGTGCTGTCGTAAGCGAGCGGTATTAGGAGCACCCGCCATGGAAGGCCGGCTATACAACGGACCCAAAAAAGATCGCGCACCTTGCCTGTATAGGGATCAGCTGGGACGCCATGTTATAGGGTGACGAGAGCATAGTCCTGCGTCGTGTCCAGACTCTACCCTAGTAATGACTACTCGTACCTACCTGACCACGTGCTGACTTGCGTAGTAACGGGCACTCTTCCAGCCAAAGCGAGGGGCTTGTTCGGCTCCGTCTGCTGTCCACAACCTTCGCTTCCACCACTCAAGCTTGCCAACTTCGATCCGGCCATCAGCACCACCCGGGTCCATCTGCCCTGCATTCGGTACTCAACGGGCTTCACCCATTCGGCATTTGCCCGCTCTTCTCGTCGCGTGCACGACGAACTGGCCGGTGAGCGTCGTTCGGAGCCATGGCGTCAGTCTCCCAGCCGGGCGCTCTGCACTTCATCCACGCGACGCACCCGAAAGATGCCAAATCCGCCAAGAGCCTCAGCATAATCCGGTCCCACGCGACCAAAGAGGTGCGCTCACGCCAGCGCAAAGCCGTCAAGGATGCCGGATGCGCGGCTCTGCCGGTCGGACGCAGGAGGAATCCCCGAGCAGCGCCCACTGCGAAAACCGGCGGCGGCCAGTCTCGCGACGTGGCTTCACACCGCCGTGAGCCGGTGGAAGAGATCAGTTC
Organism: Hansfordia pulvinata; assembly: GCA_006538405.1. NCBI lineage: Eukaryota > Fungi > Ascomycota > Sordariomycetes > Xylariales > Hansfordia > Hansfordia pulvinata. The sequence goes on from BJKQ01000004.1 coordinate 3,118,252, forward strand.
AGGCAACGAGTCCGGTGCGGCGTCTCAAGATGGGCGATTGCGAACGCCGAGCCCTCTGCGCTCCAATCCCAGATGGATGGTGTCCCCGGCTCTCGAGGAAGAAGATTACTTCTTCTTTGACCACTGCAAGTCTGCTCAGCCACACCCCGTGTGCCTCGGTGGCTAACGAGACCATGCGCAGACATCAAATACGTCATACCCGTCGTGAACGGGAGCTGCCTCGGGGATCTGGTGAGCAAGACGTGGCTGGTTGAGGTCCAGTTCGAGTTCTGGGTGCCCCTCGCCATGTCCGATCCCGGGGTCGTGGAGTCGATGCTGATGCGAGCCTGCCTCAGTCTGGACCATATCAGCGGCAGCCGGAAGTACGAAAAGGCAGCAAATCGATACAAGCTGAGGACGATCCAGTCGACCAACCAGTCCCTCTCCAGCCCTGACGAGCAGTTGCGCATCGACGATGCCGCCATTTCCAAGACGACGATGTTGTTGGTCGACGAGGTGAGTGAGACGAGCGAGGCCCACGCCGTACAATAGCAACCTTGGGTATGAGACTCGTAAGGTGGCTGACACAAACCTGGGTTTGGTGGCAACCTATCAGTGGTTGCGAATGAATTGGGATACGTGGAAGGTTCACCTCGCAGGCTTGACGCAGATGATTGAGCTGAGGGGCGGCCCCGACGAGCTGGGGCTGGGAGGGTTCCTTGCGGCCATGATTGTGAAGTGAGAGTCCCACGCCTGTCGAGGATCACTCGAGGTGACCAAACGCTGACTTTCATCTCCTCCGCAGCACGCCCCACGTATTTGGATATTGGGACCCGGCGAGGACGCGGCGCGGCTATCACTCGTTGTTTCTGGATTCTGGACAGCCGGCCATCACAGACTTCAGCGACGCCTCTGCCCGAGTCTGCCGCTGTTAGCCAGTCCTTGCACCAATGAGCAGCTCAAGCTGCACTTGACAGGGACATTCGCGACGAAAGGCTGAAAGCCACGCAGCAATGGATCAGGAGTCGGTACGGATACTTGTACGGACTACACTACTGCGGGTTGATCTCATAGCTTGGATTCGCCGATCGTGTGTAGCACCTCCAGCAAATCAGATAAACCCGGTGCCCGCCTACCAGATCCGCCACTCGCGGCTGGCCCTCTCTGCAAGGTGCACAGCCCCATGCGCTGTGCTTAGCCCGCACGGTGTTCACATTGATGCAATTGACAATGCGGCTACTCGTACTACGGATGAGGCTCTTGACTAGGGGCAGCAAGTTGGTGACGAACATGAACAGAATGCAGGCATGTCAATATGAGCATGATTGATTCGCATGAGAGCTGCCATTGAAACCAGCGATTCATATGTACTCGTACTGGATAATTCCATCCCCATTGGCCATCACAATGACCATGGAGACAGCAATGTCCATGAATCCATCCACATCAATTGTAACACAATCGAATCCATTGCTTTATTTGGGCAGTCCCCACAGCGTGTGTGTGTCGGGTGTTTGGGAAGCTGCGAGACGGGTAGGAGTTCGTCCAGAAAGGGTGCCGTGCTAGCCACATCCCTGGAGAGGTTCGTACGCGTAGTTCCCAGGGGCGAGTAAGAGAGGTACCCAGCTAGGTACTGCAGGTGAACATTCCGGCTCCTTGGTGGTATCTATCCGCGCGTCTCTTCACTCAAGTACATGCAAGTAGCTTTGTTTTCTCATCGGAATACATATGAGGTACGAATATCTTCCTGTACGAGTAGGCCCCGGTCAAGCTGTATCCGTAGGGCCGTTGGACTGACATGACATGACGCACAACTCTGTCTCTCATTTGACGCTATCGACGCAGTTTGCCTCCTCTACCTGCGCGTTCCGTGCTCTCGCGCCGCATCCGTCCCACCCCCCGTCCCGCACCCACGGCCAGCACCAGCACGACAGCTTCTTAGGCGACGCCAATCCTCGTGACAGCGTCGTTGTCGCTCTTCCCCTCTCCGCCGCGGGACCCCGCGTCGTTCTGCCTTGGCAGCCAAGCATACCAAGACAGCTATCCCTTGGCCTGCTCAAACATGCTCTAGCTACGAGTACTTTACCTTACCCAGCCTCCGTCCGCCGACCAATTCCCCAGCACCATCGACCAACTCCGCTGTCTTCATACTACGGATAAGCCATCATCACCGCCGCGCTCGTCGCTCGTCGCTCGTCGCCATCGTCACCATGGCGCATCCCGCCACCACGCCGACCATGGCCCCCGCCTTTGCCCTGCGCTTCCGAGCCCTGGCCCTCGTCTGTGCCAGGCTCAGTGGGTTTCTCGGCATCGGCCTCGCCGCTGCCTCTCCCGTCCTCAACCCCCGCCGCTCGCAATCCAACCCTGCCGCCGCTGCCGAATCCGATGAAGACCTCGACGACGATCCCGCTGCCCTCTGGGTACTCTACATCATCTCAATGGCCCTTGTCCTCCTCGGTGGCGCTTTTGCTGGCTTGACCATTGCTCTCATGGGCCAGGACGAGACATACCTGCGCGTCATGGCCTCGATCCCGAGGAGCCCCAGCGCAAGAACGCAAAGCGCGTCCACGATCTGTTGACCAAGGGCAAACACTGGGTCCTTGTCACCCTCTTGCTGTCCAACGTCATCGTCAACGAGACTCTGCCCGTTGTCCTCGATCGCTGTTTCGGTGGTGGCGTCGCTGCCGTCGTCGGAAGTACCGTGCTCATTGGTGAGTTCCACGCAGCCGCTCTGCCCTTGTAGCTCGTGCAGCGCGATGCTGCACACGCTCGCAGGGCCACGCTTATTCTTCTCCCACACAGTCATCTTTGGCGAGGTTCTTCCGCAGTCCGTCTGCGTGCGCTATGGCCTTCAGATTGGCGGCTACATGTCCAGGCCTGTTGTCTTCCTCATGTACCTCATGGCTCCCCTTGCTTGGCCCACAGCTAAACTGCTGGACTGGCTACTCGGCGAGGACCATGGCACCACCTACAAAAAGAGCGGTCTCAAGACCCTCGTGACTCTACACAAGTCTCTCGGCGAGATCGACGAACGTCTCAACCAGGATGAGGTCACCATCATCTCCGCCGTTCTCGACTTGAAGAGAAAGCCTGTAGTTGAGGTAATGACGCCTATGGACGACGTCTTTGTCATGTCGGAGGATACGGTTCTCGACGAGAAGACGATAGACCAAATTCTTGATGCCGGCTACTCACGAATCCCCATTCACCGCGCTGGCAACCCCACGAACTTCATCGGCATGCTCCTCGTCAAGATCCTCATCACCTACGACCCCGAAGACGGCAGGCGAGTCCGCGATTTCGCTCTCGCCACGTTGCCCGAGACGCGCCCCGAGACCAGCTGCCTTGACATCATCAATTTCTTCCAGGAGGGCAAGTCTCACATGGTTTTAATCTCCGATTCTCCCGGGGAGAACCAGGGTGCTCTCGGCGTCGTCACGCTCGAAGACGTTATTGAGGAACTTATCGGAGAGTACGTACCACCTACCAACCTTGGAGCCTTCATACACATGTTACGTTCTGCTAACAAACCCCAGGGAGATTATTGATGAGTCTGATGTCTATGTGGACGTCCACAAGGCCATACGCCGAGCCACCCCTGCGCCCAAGGCCCGCGTCCAACGTCGTGACCTGTTGGCTAAGGATGCCGCCGCCAAGCACGCCGCCGCTGTGGCTGCCGCTGCCGAGGACGAGGGCGCACCCCAATCCAGGCTCTCTGCCTCGCTCGGTCGGAATGAAACACTTTCGAGCAGTCCTAAACTGACCACACTCCTGATGCGCAGAAGCTCTGCCGGGCAGGACGGCCAAGCTGTGCGGACCACCGTGCCCGTCAAGGCCAACTATGAGGAGATGCGCGATCACCTCAAGCATCTCGGCCCTTCCAACCCTGCATCCCACCCAAAGAGTACCAAGGTTTCGGCAGTTAAGATCAAGCCTGGATCTACCGCGGCTGAAGAACGCCAGCAGAGATCCGACTCGGTCGTCACCGCCATCGCTGACCAGGACGTGGACGACGACGCAGATGAGCATACCAGTCTTCTGAAGCCTCAACTCACCGCTAAAGACGGCGTGCAAGCCTTGCAGCAGACATATGGAGGTGTTTCTGCGTCTGACTCGAAGCCTCCCACCACCGAAGCTCAGGCTACCATGGCAGCCATTACGGAACAGCCCACGTCGCAGGTCACTGGCGTGACAGACGGTAAGAGTGGCGACACATCGCCCATTGACAGCAACGGCCCCGGAACGCCAAACACTCGACGCCAGCCTAGTTATGTGAGGAGTGGCAGCATCACGGAGAATGTTGTGGAAGCCGACGGAATTCGCAAGGTCATTCTTGAGATGTCCAACTCGAGCGACAGCGATCAGGGGCCGCCGTCGTCCACTGCTGAGGCCACGTCGACATCCGAGTCGGCTTCTCAAGCGCACGGCCAGGGCGACAGCAGCGGCCAGACCGGCAACGGGAAAAAGAAGAACAAGCGCAAAAACAAGAACAAGAAGTGATGCCAGTGGGCATAATCGGGCAAATGTAGGATGTAAAATAGAACGGTGCGGTGGGTGTCTTTTACTTGGGACTGGCAACAGAGATTTGAAAGGCGGCACTACGCAGTCGCTTGCACCGCTAGGACAGCACAGATAATGTATTGTTATTGTTATCGTGAAGACTGAAAAAAACTTCGAAGAGTAGTGAGTCCATCAGGGGGCCGCAACGCGCTGCTTGACATCTCGAAGAATGGTTACAAGCACAACCGTGCCACGCTACAGCAACGAGCTGCGCCCCCATCAGCCTGTGGGCGAGTGCGGCGCTCACTGACGGACCACGAGCCGCCTCGAGCATGCCACCTGAAGATAGCGTTCTTGAGACTCGACTTTGAATCACATCAGCGGTGCAGTCCGGGACAGATGGGGCTAGAGGAAGTTCCGGAATCCGTAGCCCTCGTTCTCAATGCCACCAACGTAGCTTTTCGGGTCCAGGCCAGCCTGGCGGGCGGCCTCGTCGTTCCTCGCAAACTTTCTGTTTTCCCAGACTAGATACGTCCGCAGGGAGAGGGCTAATGCCGCGTTGAAGAACACTGTGTTGGCGACAGTTTCGAGTCAGCATACTGGATAAAGCCCAGCGAGGCGGAGAGCGAAGCGCGATTCACGGACAGCAGTTGGGGCGGGGGGGATGGGGATATTCGACGTACTGAACGCGGCGCACACCCACATGCCCTCGATGTAGTACGGCTTGTCGCGGGCAGGAAACATGCGGGTTCCCAGCAGCGGGCCGCACTGGCCGATGATATTCATGAGCGCGACGCCGGCGCCCCTCTTGGAGTCGCTGCCTTGGTTGTTGATGCACCACTGAGGCGTTGTTAGTTGGCTAGAAGGACAAGAGAGGTCAAGCCAGCCAGCCAGCCAGCCAGCCAGCCAGCCATTTATGGACAAAGGAATTCCAGGTGGTCTGGGTTTGCCAAGGGATGATGGACACGGGAGGAAAGCTCACCGGAGGATGTTGGAAATTGCGGGGAAGACGCCGGCGGCCGCGAGGAAGACGCCAAAGTACCGGACGCCGACAGCCTGTGTTGAGGCTAGGAGGACGTAGCCAACAGCGGCGATGAGCGAGAGGGCGATGATCATGTAGCCGCGCTGCCGGGTCTTGTCGGCCACCCAGGTTGTGGCAATGCAGACGAGGAATGCGAGGAAGTAGGGCGGGGCCGTGAGGCCCTGGGCGTTGATGGCCGTGAAGCCCATGCTCTGGAGGATGGCCGGCAGGAAAACGGGCAGGCTGCTGAATGAGACTGTGGCGCAGTGTAGGTAGGTAGTAGTCCCGTCAGTACCGGCGTTGCCACTTTCAGAGGAGAGGAAGAGGAGAGGAGGGCTACGCCGACCATACATACCGTTGCAGCTGAAATACATCAGGGGCGGGAACCACGTCTTGACGTCCTTGAGCGTCTCGAGAATCTCGGCGAACTTGACGTGGCCGACGCGGTCCGCGCCGAGGCTGCCCGACTGCTGGATGGCCCTCTCGCGGGCGACGGCCTTCTCCTCGCGGCTGAGGAAGCGGGCCGACTCGGCGGAGTCGGGCAGGTAGCGGAGGGCCACAAACGCCAGCAGGACGGACGGGATGCCCTCGACGATGAAGAGGAGCCGCCAGTTGGGCAGGGCCGGGTGGCCGGAGGTGATGCCGTAGGCGAGGGCGCCGGCGAAGGTGGTGGCGAGCGGGGCCGCCGAGAGGAAGATGCCGCAGCGAAGACCGAGCTCGTGCCTCTTGTAGAAGAAGGACAGCAGGTAGGGGATGCCGGGCCCGTAGGCCGCCTCGGCCAGGGCGAGGAAGAAGCGGCAGGCCATCAGGCCGGACCAGTTGAAGGCCGCGGCTTGCAGCGTCGAGGCCACGCCCCTTTTCTGCGGCTCAGCATCCGACGCCGTACGAGCCAGGGGAGAGTCGAGCAAGTGAACAAGACACATACCACACAAAGACACAAGCAAATGCCCAGAGATGGCTGCGCAGAAAGGTCAGCACACAGCGAAATAATGTAAAGGGGAGCCCGCCTGTCTCGCAGCCTGGAAGGAGAGGAGAGTGGAGAGAGAGAGAGAGAGAGAGAGAGAGACCTACGGTGGCACGAGTTTCCACATCAGAGCCGTCCACTCGAAGATGACTACCACGGGTGTCAGCGTCCCGAACTGCTCGCGAGTCGCGGTAAGTAAGGGTCAGGCAAGGTGAGGTTGGTTACTGTAGGGGATGTAGAAGATGGTCAATAACCACTGCCGACACTTGGGTTAGCCAGCTGCTGCGCGCGGGGTTCCCTGCCGTCGCCCGCCTCCTAAGCTCACCTGGTACTGTTCATCGTCGAAGCCGAGATCTTTGCTCCTACACCGCAACGACCCGTTAGCACATCCAGAGACCACCGGCACCGGACCACCGTCCCGGCCAGGTGCTGCGGCGCAGCGCCCGGTCATGGGCACGATCGGAAGAGGGAGGCGGCTGCTGGCACGTACATGCCGGCCGTCTCGGCATTGCCAATGTTGGAGCGGTCGAGGAACGCGACAAGGTCTGAGAGAGAAAGACGGGTGTCGTCAGTACGAGAGCCAAGGACGTGGCGACGTGCAATTCCGGCGTCGAGACGACTGCCGTTGCCGTCGCCGTGGCTGAGGGGCACAACTGACACAGAGCCGTCACGAGAGGCACGAGGACCATATCTATCTTGCGGACGAGGCGCTTCTCCAGGACCGGGTCGATCTCGGCTGCGGGCTGGCCGCCCTGTCGTGGCGTATCCGACTGCGCTGCCGGGTTCAGCACGCCAGCGGCCACACCTCCAGCCGGCGCTGGCGCCTGCCCGCCCGTGTCGTCGCCGTCGGTGGCGGCCATGGCTGACTGGGCCGCCGGGCAGATACAAGGCGACGTGCCGCGGTTGTGGGATCGGCTGCGAGGGGCGAGATGTCGCGCGCAAGGCGGCGGCGGGTGGTGCTTCGACGCGCGTGCAATTAAGCTTTGTGCTGGGGGGTTTGTGGTCCAGCTGCGGCTCTTGAGCATGCATACGATACTTGGCTCCGTCAATACCTGCCTACCCGGGACCTAACTCAGTCGTATTGCCTTCCAATGATCTGGCAGACTCGGGTGTGTCTCATTTACAAGTATACGGGCCGCCAACCGGCTACGGCGCTCACTTAACCCCCCCAAAAAACCAGAACGCAGATACACGGAACCTCCGCGCCGGCAGGCGGTCTGCTGTGTGCGCGCGAGCTACTGTGCAATCTCGGCCCTCGTCTCATTCGACTGCCCATCACCCCATGTGCGAGTACGATACAGTGCACTCGTCGATCTTCCCCACAATCCATCGCCGGCTCCTCCCCATTACGAGTACCACAGAACTTGGCCGTGCGATTGGCGGGCAGTGCGGGCCTGCTCGGCATTGTCTATCTCGCGCCCGCCCTTATCCCCACGTCTTCACCGTCTTTCGCCGGCTCCCTCGGCAGAGTCACGTGAACCGGTACTCGTAACCAACGAGTCATAGGTTGGATGGCATGGCGCCCGAATTGCGGCTGCTTTGGGCAGATGTTTGGAATCCGTCACGACGCCATCACGGCTCCAACCGGCGCAAGCAAGCGCGAGACCCGACAACGGAGCGATGAGGGCCGTCAACCACGTCACGTCAAATGCACATCCAATCATTGCCAAAGCACCCGACCAAGTCCACAGAGCAGGTACGAGTACTCGCAGCAGTCATACGCCTTCACATATCAAACCGTCAAGGAGAGAGACGGCGCACACATGGGACAGTTGATATGAGAGGATCGGACGATTAACTCCTGCCTCAGGAGCATATTGATGGACTATAAACAAGATAAATGTGTAAATGTGACCTCTACTGATTCCCGGGTTTTCAGAGAAGTACAAAACGACCTCTCAAACCCGGGCGCCCAGCAACGGGTTCATATTTCGTCTCTGCCAGGAGCGAAAACACTCGCACTATTGGATTGAAGCGCGAATGCCGATATACGTACGAATACATATTTGCTGGCAGGTCAAAGGAACTCGGAAAAGGAAAGAAAGCCTACTGCACCTACCGCAACGGCCCAGCCCGGATGGTCAATCCGGCGCGGGCCGACGTGCCCATGAAATGTGTGCCTGTGAGCTGGCCTCAGACAAGGCCGAATGCAACGGCCAGGCTCGCGCGTCTGAAGTGTCCATATGAGCGAACCATCAAGCGTCGATGGGTGACAGTGAGCTATGTGAAGGTAACCACTCTACAGAGCTGTTCCTGTGAAGAGACCAGAAGCAGTGCGTGTAGCGAGGGCTTGCTGAGACATCCTAGGGTTCGAATAGTGTACCGTGTTGTTGTGGTGGTTGTTATCGGTTGAAGAAGAAGCATCCAAGCGTGGGAAAAGGGAATGGAAAATCTGCTGTGCTCCCACAGTCATTGCAAGAATTTCCGCCGAGCCAAATAGTGGACTCGTCTGTGGGGTTAGGGCTTCAGAGCCCCTCCAATGGCTTGGTCCCATGAATGCAGCCATGAATGCAGCCATCAACGCATCCACTCGAGGCTGAGTCCAAAGACCGAGCCTGTTCCCACCTTCGCGCTGTGGTGCATCGACGCGGCAATAAAGTCTGTTTGGCCTCGACCACGAGTGCACGCGGAAAGCTGAGCCTCCGGTGCAAGGGTACGAGTAGGGAGAGAGAGAGAGACCAGGACCATAATGCAGGGCCTCTGCAAGTCGAACAGATCATGCCGCAAGCAGCTGCGGTGGGCAGGTGGTAATCTTACATATGCGTGATGCGGGGGATACCCCAAGGGATGCAGGTCGGTTTCTAGAAATTGCCTAGAAAAACCGTGACCCGTTCGTGTGTGGCCAGTGGCAGGGGTAATGGAGCGAATGGATGGGCGCCCAATTTTCGTCGACATGGCGCTAGGAGCGAGCCGGACTGCTTTCCGGCGAGGGGGAGCAGCCAGGGCGCCTTGAGTGCCGAAAGATTGACAACAAGCGAATGCGCATGGACAATAGCGGTGCATGTCGACAAACAGACCTCGCCAGATATCCAAGGTAGCACAACAGCGATTCGAATCGCCACAACATGCAGTATAGCGTTCCATTTCATGCGGGTGCCAGATGCCACTCACACGAAACGGTCGGCAGACGACCCACTGGGAGAAGGTTAAGAGGATTTAACTCGCACCCGCCGGCCCGTCAGAATGGGCAAAGAGCATGAACCATGCAAAAGATGGTGTAGGGCTGGCTGACGACGGCGTGAAATGGTGTATGCAGGGCGCAATATTCGGATATGCATGTCACCGACACATGAGCATACCAGCCCAGATCAGGCGTGCTGAGGGTAACGAGCAGTGGGCCACCTTGTGGCCGACCGGAAGCAGCAGGAAGTCATGGTTCCATGGTGGGAGCAACCCGAACGAGACAAGGTGCACAGCAAGATGACCATGTTTGATCGAGACACCGAGAGCGCCTACTGGGCTGGCGATTGGGCCTCACCCTTATGGCCAGTGGGTGAGTGAACGGGGAAATGCGGGTGCGGAGGCTGGGAGGGGAGGTGACAGAGAGGTACGCGAGTCCGGTGCAGGCCTGAGGAAAACAAGCTGGAAGGACGGCTGAGTGCGTGGAGGGCTATGGTGGCTGGCAGGGGCTGACAGGGCCGTCGGTTAGGCTCGTCGGTCAGGACCGAGAGCTGCAAGGCAAGAGAGGAAGAAATGAGTGCTCTGAAGGGACGTTGGGGGCGGTTGAGCCTGACCGACCCCGGTGGCTGCAGTGGTGTGGCCTGAATAGGCTGGACTGGAGACGGGGCTGCACATGACAGCTGGATGCAGACATCTTGGTGTTGCAAATGGCTTGGCCTCCTTTGCTGCTGCTGCTGCTGTCGGTGCCGTTCATGGATGGGATGGTCGGTGGACCAAAGACAGCGACACTTGAGACAGGCTGGATGGAGGCAAGAGACACGAGGCAGAACGAGGCGCCAAAGGGTAGATACGCGTGAGGGTGGTGGGCTGGGCTGCTCGGCGGCGCCAGTGGGCGAGTGTGTGGGTGGGTGGGTGGTGGTGGACGAGGGTGGTGGCCGAGAAAGAAAAAATTTGCGTCGAGAGCCTTGATGCAGTCGCTCAGTGGCCGAAAGCTGGACCGAGCAATGGGCCGGATCGGAGAAAGTGTGCCTCCAATGCTCCGGCGACGCACGGGCCTGCCTGCCACCTGCCTCGAGGTCCCCGCATCGGTCCGGTACTCGTACTTGTGAGACTCCTCGCTCACACCACCTGCCACTGCTCCCTTCCATTGCCAGTACATGGATGGCAGGTCTGTTTCCGTGAGGTGCATGTGGCTCGCCGCTACGACGGGAGTACAACCATCTGGGGATCACGGAGTAACTTTATGGAGGCAGGTGAAAGTAATGGACGGATGTCTGTAACGGCAACTGCGACTCACGACTCACTTGCATCCAATGTACTCTCATCAAAGAAGGACCGCTCTGGTAGGTACCTACACAGGTAGGCGCTCTAACAATGATCCGGCCTCCACTGCTCCAGAGGGAGTGCCCGTACCCCTTTGTAGTAGAGAGGTAGGTACCTGATTCTGCTCGGGTTCTGGTCGCGCTGCACTTGCCTTTGCCATGAACGCCACTTACGCACGCTACTTTGTGCTGTGTCGTTGGTTCTTGACGGCGCCTGCCTTGCCGCCTGCAGTCTCGACCGTCTTCTACTCGTAACGCATGGAACAAACCCACCTAAAGGCACCCAGGTCGCCGCATATGGACGAGAACCTACCAAGGGACATATTTCATTGTGCCTACATGTAAGTTAGAATAAGGTATCTGGTTGTTGACGTTGCACTCGCTTGCCAGGTGCCTACCTCCTACCAGGTAACGAACAGGATCCTCCGGCTGTCCCAACGCCGTCCATGCCCCGCGCCCATCCATGGCCATGGCCACATCTCTCACCCGCCGGATGTTACCGACACCTGTTCAGGGTGCAAAATCTGAGGTGGCATGATCTGCGAGTCTGCAGCCCGAGCGGCCGAGCATCCCAGCTCGATTGTGGTCTTCATCCGGCAGAGCAACACTCCCACGAGTACCTTCCTTACTTACATATCAGAACTGCAATAAGTAATACGTTACTGACTACCTAACCTACGTAGCACTGAGTTCGATTTGCCTCCCACCTCCCAGTACATCGTTCCAGTTGCATGGTGTGAAAGCCGGGTCCTCGATACGTAGCTCGACCTGCGGTGCTCGTAGTTCTGATCTTCTACCATGTTCGACCGTGATGAACATGTACGAGTGGTATCCCAAGGACGGATAGCCTAGTTCAGGAGGAATCAAGACAGCTGCCTGTCAGCGCTGGTGGTTCTCTCCAACGGGGCACTTTGCAGGAGCTGATGCGAGACTCGGCCTGCCGCTCCATGGTTCCCCATTACTCGTAGTAATCCTCGCCCAGACAGAGTCGCCGCCCACACGACCCAACATGGCATCTCTGCATCACCGAGCACTCATGGATGTCCGTGGGCATCTCTCAATCTCCTGGCTTGGCTCGAGAACAGTCCGCACCCAAGTCCTCTGCAGCGCCCCTCCCCCTTCTCACTCAGCCCTTCAGCGGGGCAAACCACGCTAACCCGATGCGCAGCCACATCTTTTGTCTTGGCTTTGATTTGCCTGCTCGTCACTCGGCTGCCCCTCTCCCGGTGAGGCGCGACAGCTGGTCTGTCTGCCTGCACGGATGGGGAGATGCTCTTGGCTCTTGGCTCTCGCCTCAGGCCTCACTACCCCGAAGAATCCCAGCAAGATCGGGAGCTTCAAGATACATACAGGGGGAGAGGGGACCGGGGCGTCAGAGGAAGAATGGAAGAAGGGAAAGACATGCCCCTCCACGTGCTGCATCAACGCTGTTACCTAATTCCAGGGGTATCATCAAGTTGCCGTCGTACCGTTCATATCAGGAGGCTATCTTGTGTGTATCCTGGTTTGTCCCCAAAGCAGCCCTTGATTCTGCCGATCAGTTGCCATCGAGTTCTAAAAAAGGCTGGATTTCTACTGCATCCCGAGGTCAAAGCCTTGGCCAGGCCCGTCGAACCCCAAGAGGGCGGTTGCTTGCTGCCAGGCCAGGCCATGATACCTATCAAGTAGTTGTGCACCCTTGCCGCGAACACTGCCACTCTATCCCTCTCTTTCCTCCCTATCTACGCGGGTAGCACGGCGCTGACCGAGTCCGGGAAAGATTTGGGACATGTAAGGTAAGGGAGGTCGGTGGCACGATTTGGGACCCCTTCCAGATGATTCACGCATCTGCATCGCACAACCCAGTAATCAACCAGTCGACTTGGGGCGGTGATCTAGATTCCGCAATTCATCGCCTCCCCCACCCCCAGTTGGGGTTCTGCTAGTACGGATAATCCGTACGCACGTACGCAGCCAGTGTCGTCCATCCGCGGTTGGTGGTTGCTACTCCGAAATCCTGATATCGATACTGGCGAGGACTTTGCAGCTTTGGCTATCGCCCGGCTTGAGTGAACTGGCTTGCTTGGGTTCGGTGCTGGTAGGCGCTAGGGACAAGAGAGAGAAAGCCAGCGCAGCTGTCGTCATAGGAGCTGCTAGCTCCATCCCGTGCTTACAACCAGGGGGAAAAATAATCACCGTGCAGTTCTTCGTCCTGCATATGCTCACAATGTCATGGACTTCTGGCTTGCAGGTGACCCGCTAGAACAGACATGCAATCCCTATTCGCCGCAGACAGTCCCGTCCCGTCCCGTCTCGTTCGTCAGGAGCTGGTAGGTATCCACCACTCACGACGGGATGGCTTTCGGGGGACATCACCCTCAGAAAGCCCATGCCGTATCCCACTGATAGAGGAATATCAAGGACTCATGACCATGACTCGGTGTCCCGTGCCTGCGATCCCAGGGAGTGACATGGGGGCAAGATTATCTGGAGAAGGCCTGCCACGCCTGTGCGCTCGCTACCCGCTCACCCGCCGTGCCCTCCTCCACCCTTGATCCACGTCCGCTCTCGACGGGCCGCGCAAGTGATTTACGGAGCATGGCACCGCCTGGCGGGGTTGTTGGTCATGGGACCCATGACCATCCGCAACCACAGAGGTCCAGTATGAGTTGTGCTCCAGGTCGACAGCTTACGAGCAAGAGGCCGGGTCGATGCTATTGGGCGCGGAATGACTGCGAACATGCCCAATGACGAAGAGCCCACAGCCACTAAGACCTGGTGATTTTCTGGAACTTTTCTTGCTTACTGGTGCTTCTTGGCGTGGCGACTCGAGAAAGGGGGGGGGGCTCTTGTGCTGGGTGCGATCGCGCGCCAGCCACCGCCTCTTGTGCCCCATGCTCCAAGAAGGACTGGGGCTGGCAGCGTGGGGTTAATCGGCCACACGGGCACCCATTGCGCCCGCTCTCTCACCACGGCGAATGAGGTGAGCTTGTGCTGGAAAAACGAAAAGAGGACACGCCGACTCCGTACGGGCACGCCCCGCTCGCAACGCCAGCATCGTTTGGAGACGTGGTCGGTGGCGAAGACCGAAAAAGGTCAACCAAGGGCGCTTGTCGGATCTTGTTGTCCACTAACCTTGGTTCAGGTTAGCTCTCTTCGCCGCTCCCGTTGGCTCTCGCACGTACTCCGTACGAGTACAGGCTCACAGAATGGCGCACCACGGATAGGTGAGCATGGCCGCCAGTCGGCCATCGTAGTGCGCGGATCCCCGTACATGGATTTGTGCTTACCTTGGGGTGCTTGGGTAGCTGCCTCGAAACAACGTTCTCCGTAGAAGACGGCGCTAGCAAGTCTCCATCTTATGACTGGGGCATTACGGGCATCTAATAAGAGGGTCAGAACGGGCCGGGTAGTCCCTTTCCAAGTGGCCCTCCCACCCCTGGGTATCCCAGCCAGCACCAGATCGGTCGCAGCTAAGCCCTTACGAGAACGCCGATGGTCAGCAGCATCTCTAGCCGTAGAGATGAGAGAAGGGATTGGAGATGTACGCGTGCGGAGCCTACGGGCAGGCTCTGAGTACGAGTATCAAACCACACTGGGATCGCCGCCGCCGCCTTCGCCGCCTCCGCCGCCTCCGCCGCCGCCTCCTTTGTTGCCTGCGCTGAAGAAGCAGACGCGCTGAGGCTTGTGATGCTTGCTCGAGGGCAAGCAGGGTTGTCGGCTCCCAAAATGGGGCGCATGCGGGTGAAGAAGAGGTACTCGTACGTACGGTAGGTACGCGTACGACTACATGTACACTGGGGAGGTCCGGTTTTGAATGGAAGATCAGGTACCCAGGTACCTACCTGGATGGGAAGGGAGGGTTCGGCCAGCGTCGACGTTGGCTGACTGGACAGGGTGCGGGACGGCGGGAGTATCCTTTGCGCCAGCGCAACCGCTGGGCCTGATGTCCGATGACAGGGCCATCATTGCATCAAGGTGGACGAGGACTTGACGAGATACCCAAGGGTTGGACGCTTCGGCTGGCTCACATCAACCAGCTACAGCCGGGGACAGGAAACGCGCCGGCTGGTGCACACCACCACCACCACCACCACCGCGGCGCGCCTAAGCGACATCACTCACCTCCACAAACGCGCCGTGAGACACACCGCTGACTGTTCCGCCTCATTCTCTTGCCCTGATTCACCTAGCTCGCTTCCCCACGTCACTGCCCGCACTCCAGAAAACGGCTCCCGCCCTCCCGCTCTATTCCCACAAGTGGGCAGATGACGCCCCGGCAATTGACGAAAGATTCTGTGCATGGATGGCGGCATGGGTGCCTCCCTCCTGACTTGGCGACCCTGTGGTTAGGCGATCCCGCGTTTCGCCTACGGGATACCACAGGCTTTGCCTCGCGTCCAACAACGCAAGCGTCCGCAAGAGGCATGGCCCAATCGCAGCCCGCCGGGCACCCCGCTGCTAGCACCTGATTTGTGGGATGGAGCTTGGACATGGTGGCGACCTGGTCGTGCTGGTGTGGGTGCGCGTCGGCTTGGGCGGCTCCCTCGACTCTCGCTGACCCCCTCAGGGCGGCCGCAATGGGCCGGGTCTATGTGGCCGAGTCTCCAGAGCAGAGGTGGGCTCGTCCGTGGTGCCAAAGGCAAGGCGACGGGATCCCCATTGGCGCCTGGCGCCAAGGATTCCGATGCATGTCCAGCTTGGCCTTGTGTGTCGGTAGCTCGACTCGCTTCCAACAGCCACCGCGCTGTCGCGCCACTGGGAGGGCCGACGAGACGTGCCCTCGAACTCGCGGAGGGCTAAAAACAAAGCTGGGTAGTGCCAATGTACGAACTAGGCACCGAGCTAGCCCACCTCGCGTCTTCTGTTTGGCCAGGCTGCCCGACAACCTTGACTTTGCCAACAGAGCACCGTCGCGACACGCCCATGCCGAGGGCCCGCCCCTCTGAAAGGGCGAACCCACCACGACCGAAACCTCGTTTTGCACTGGGCCCCTCCTGAGTCTGGGAAGGCTGACCCCAGCAGCGCGCCCAGGCTTGCCAATGGGGGAAGAGGCTCCCTGGGTTCTCCCGAGCGGGTGGGACTATGGAGCGGCGGCGGTAACGAGTGCGTGAAGGCGTGTGAATGGAAGGGCTGACAGGCCTGAAAGCACAAATAAACAGGGGCAGACAGGTCACATGCGATGGATGGCGATGGGCCTGGGGGAGGGGGTGGAGATGGGGATGGGAAACTGCGGCGGCAAAGCTGTCGCCAGATTCCAAGGCTCGTACTGGCTGGCGTACTGGCGCTCGTATACGCGCGTGCGCGCGTGCGCGCTGATCAGCCTGGCCCGTGAGGCCCCGAGAAGCGCCGTGCTCCGTGATGCGCCGACCCAAGCTTGGCCATCACCACCCCCGTGCTGCGCGTCGGTGCCAAACCAAGAGCGATCCTTGGGATGCGCAACAAACGTGTCGGCTTGGCTTTCTGGGCAGGTCGTGCGCCAGCTTAGGTGCTCGGCAAGTCTGCCTGTGGTAGTTTGTCAGGGCACTGGGACTGTGGGGTGGCCGGTCCGCTACAGTGGCTGCCGGCGTTCATCGCCAGGTAGCTACGCGGCTCGTAGTTGCTTGAATGGTTGCCCGGGGCAGTTGCAGAACCGGATGAGGGCTGTTTCATCGATCGCCCATATGGGGTGGGCAACGTAGTGTAGGTGGCTTCCGTGTCATCAGGAGCTGCCTGTGCAGCGACGGGTGTACCTTAGCAAGGGCAGGAACCTCGGGAAGGGGTAGCGCTGTGTCCAAGGTGGCCATCGGCGGAAGCCTCGTGGGCACGAAAACAAAAGCCGGGTGGCAACAGCTCGCACGTAACCTGGCGGACAAGCTGCTTCCATGTACCGTACTGCCGCCACACGAGGTTGGAACCCGCCGACCATCAGCGAGTCTGTTTGTGGGGATACCTTAGGTACCACCTTGCGCATCACACGCATGCTCCTGTTGTGGCAGCCCGGGCCTGCCCGGCCAGGATCTAGACAAGTACAGCCACTGGAAGTCGATAGGGGGCGAGTCTTGTATCCGTAGCGCAGCCACCCGGCGAGGGAGCTGCTCGCAGGTACAAGGATGGTTGGCTTGGATGCGGTACTCGAAGCTGCCACCACCACCACCACCAACGCCTACGCTGCAAGTGTCAGTTTCATTCGCCCCCCCCCCAGGATCCCAGGGCCGTCTGGGCGGGAAGATGTATCTTGCACCCAGCCCATGTGCAAAAGTCCATCCCATGTACGCGTGTTGTGTACGAGGCGTACGTGAGAGAGGCAGGTACAGCGTATGGGTAGATGGGACTCGAGAGGACTCTTGAGGTTCGGCTCGTCAAGGTATTAAAGGCTCCCGCCTTCCCTCCGTAAAATGCCACACACCCCCGGGAAGGAGCTCTCTTACTGTTTTCGCGCCAGCACGTCATCAATTGCAGCAAGCTGTTCTGATTTTGTTGCTGCTTCATCCATGCCTGTCTGATACAGTTCGGCTTCTCTTCTAATTATCAGGCACATAGTAAACCGCCATTGTCGTCGAACCCGCCTCGCCTGTCCTTCGCACGCTACGATCGACCGAAACGGACACGATCAGGGGCTTCCACCAAGCAGGCTTCTCTTCATTTCTGTCTATTTGGATTATTCTCGAGACTTCGGAGGATATTGCTCTGCCGGTGCCGATCGGTCCAAAGTGTCCCGTCGCTCTGGTGTGATTGTTCGCTCTTAACAAGGCGATTATCCAACGCGCGCCATACTAATTAACGACCGTCTCATACGCCCGCCCGCCCGGCCGACCCCGCTCCGGTCCTTTGCAAATTGCAATCGCCCGCAAGCCTACCTGGGGGTTCCTTACACACACACGCCTTGTCGCTTCGGCTCATCGAAGCCGTTGGGACCACTCGTCACCCGATCCCAGCGCACCCCAGCGCGCGGGCCCCCATACGCCGGGAGAGTCGCCGAACGCCCACTTGCCCAGTTGCCTCTGCCCGTGCCTCCGCCGCTTGGCTTGTGCGCGTGCTCGACCTTGGGCGTGCCTGTGCTTGCTTGCTCGCTGCCAGCCTTTCAGCCGGGTTTCCACCCAGTCACGCATCCGATCAGCCACTCGGCCGGCCATCTCTGATCGCCCGCCACCACCACCACCTCCTTCCCCCCTTCTCGCGTCCACCCCACGGGCAGCTCCTCGAGACTTTTTGACGCCAGCGACTTTTCCCGTCAGCCGCGGATCCGTGCTGGTTGCAGTTAGAGCAGCAAGGGCCTCTCGTCGTTGGATCAAGATCTGGGAGCCAGCACATACGAGTAGCCACGGGAACAAGAGACCCACGTCGGACAGACAGACACCACCAACTCGCTCCGACTCAAAGTCGACCCAGCTTTGCCCCCCCTCCTCCACACAGCCTGGTCGTTTTGCCCGCCTTGCTCGGTACGTACTTCTATCCTGGCTGCTGCCCTGGCTCCTGCCCGTACCTACTGCACGCTGGTGGAAAGCCGCGTCTTCCTGCCGTTTATTTCTCTGCTCCAGAGCGAGCCTTGTCTGTCTACTTCTGGCCCTGGTCTAACCCGGTCCTATCAGCGAGCCCGCCTCCGCGCATTCTGCCTGGCCCACCACTGACCGACGGCCTCCACCATTATACCACCTCCCTCGCTCCAAGATACCTGGACCTGGCCATGCGTCTCTAGCTGCAAGGGCTTGATTTGGTGGACTGACAAGCTTTTTCTGCATCTTCAGCGTTGCTCTCTGTTCATTTATTTCGCACATCCTTCCATCCTCACTAGCCGTTCTGGCCCTGTCCCCCTCGGGCCGTCTTCTTTACTCTCGCCGCTTCCCCCGGAAAAGAAAGGATAAAAGAGGCCCCAGCTGTCCTCCAATTCGCGGGGGCTGTCGCTTACCCCTCGAGACGCGCCACGCTATTCACCACACCAGTAGCCTGTCACTTGCAGGGACCGTTTGAGTCGTCTCGGCAGCGATCGACCGAGTCTTGGCTCCGCCGCTCTTGCGCCTGGGGCAACGCACGGTTCCGTCGCCGGCGGCTCTACGGACTCAATTGTCTCTATCGCACTGCCATCACTTTTCCCTCATCCTTCACTTCTGATACTTCAACTTTCCCACCTCAGCAAGGATCCACTAGCCGTACACTCTGCTGCTCGTCGGCGTAGCCAGGAACAACTACCACCAAGCCCAGAAGCGTATTGCCGCCAGCACGTAGCTTTGCTTCTGCTCACCCGCCCCGAGCCCAACCATCCATCCTGTCTCACCAAGACCCCCTGCCTTACACCCTCAGGGCTCTCAACACTGCGACACCATGTTGATCGACGGCGAGAAGTGGGCGTGTGAAGCCTGTGTTCGCGGCCACCGCGTCAGCAATTGCCAGCATGCAGGTAAGTGACCGCCATGTCTTTCAATTCTGTATCATCGTCGCCTACCCTCCTGCCCTCTTCCCCGGCAGCATGTGTTGTGCCACCGTCACGCAAGCGCAAACGATGCACTTTTCATGTCACGAAGCCTTGCTCTCTGCCATCCATACCCTGTTGGGGCAACCTCATTTTGACCTGTCAAATGCGTTGCTGCACGCCCATGGAGAATGCCAGAGCTGTCATTCGTGGCTGCAGGTATGGCTGTGCTACGGCCTCAGCCCGCTACAGCATTTCGCCTGATGTGTGTGCCTGCATATACCTGCAAGCACCTCGACATGACCACAATGCCCACTGCTTGCTCTGACGATAATATGAGTGGGTGACTGACTGGGAAGCAGACCGACCCTTGCAGCACATCAACAAGAAAGGCCGACCTGTCTCGCAATGTCAGCATTGTCGGTCGATGCGCAAGTCGCGAGCCTCGCACGTCAAATGCGACTGCGGCGAGAAGACGCACAAATGTGCTCACCTCCAACAAACCCTTGACGGACACAAAGGTAAGGCATCGGCCCCTCCACTCACTGTGGCATGGCGTACAAGAAAGCGGTCTCCTAACTCGTCTTCAGAAAGTTGTTGCTGCAACCACGGTGGGCGATGCACCTGCTCGCACAAAAAGGAGTCCTCGCTGGACACGGTGCCCGAGTCCGATTCAGACCACGAAATCCACCACGCCAGGCACCGAGCAGCCGCGCGCCGCCGACGTGCCAACACCACTCATTCGGAGCCTATGCTGAGCTTTGATGAGCACGGCCACCACAAGCCCATACACAAGCACCCGAAAGCTTCTCAGAAGTGTGGTCCGTATACGTTATCAAGAGGCTCGTCATTGCACGGCCTCGGCAGCCCTGGTAGCCTGGGAAACAAGTCTCTAGACAACCTTCACTACCACGGCAGTGCCAGCATCCGATCCCGGAATGGCATTTCCTCGCCCACTTCAGACATGGCTGAGTCGAAACAGCCCTCGCCTAGTCCCTCAATGCCCCGACTGAACGGACTTCCTCCGCTGGATCTCTCGAGCATCTCCTACTCCGAGTACACACCCACCTTCGACCTTTTCGGCAACGCCTCGGATCACGAAACGCCCATGTTCAGCGCTGGGTTGAGCTCTGTCTCCATTGACTGGACCCAATATGATGGCCTGGAGCTGAATGGCGATGCTTTCGGCGCCTCGAGTTTTGATCCGGCCCAGTCCTACACTGGATTTGATCCTGCCGGCTCTGTCGAACCGACACTGACATCCAACTCGGGTGACGTTTCCGAGTCGGAAGAGTTTGTCCCAGCCTTCGGCGACCCGCAATTGGATAGCTATCGCAGTAATGCGACCAGCTACCTGGACTTGACGCAGGGTCAAGCTGCTATGCTGACCAGTGCGGACTTGGGAGCCATCGAATTCGACCAGTTCAAGGGAACCGCGGCTGCCACCACCAAGTTTCTGGCCAATGCCGCATCTTTCGACGAAGCCAGCCCGGCGTTCCCGCCCCATGCCGAGGACGACACGTACTGGAATATCAACAGCTTCGACGACGGCATCGCCCAGTCGCCCGACCCCGTGGCTTCCGGACTCTGGATGGAGTCGGTCTGAAAGAGCTGCAGCCCTCGGGCGGGAGACATTCTGTGTGTGTGTGCAGTAACGGACAGACTTCCTTCTCGACTTACTGGTCCCGGCATTTACACCTGTGTTGGATCTTTCGCTCTTAATGATAGATGAAATTCACGACGGTCACGGGATACCCATTTGCATTGCATTGCGCCCGCCAGCAACTACCGCCTTCATTTTCTTCCAAGATTCTTTACTTCGTCTTCTCATCCAGAAAGGAATCTGGTTCTTTTTTTCTTTTCTTTTCCTTATTACTTGATGAGTTCAGATGCCGGTGGGCGCGACGGCTCGTCGAAGCTCACGGCTCTGGCACCGTTCAAGTCGTTACCTCATCATCATGGACGGCGCAAAAACTAGATATACATTTGTCTTTTAGGAAGAGGGGGAAGAGGTGCACCCGGGGAATGGTGGCCATATGGGCCGCAGTACGAGTTGTGCATCTTTGCGTGCATAGCAGAGCCCTTGATTGAGCATACGATTGAGCGGGCGTGTGGCGCCTTGCGTACACAGTCCAGTCTATTTCCTTTGTTCGGTGTAGACGGGTGACAGATCCAAAGTGGACGCAGAAGGTCAACTTTAGGTAGCATTTACTACTCATTAGAAGCAGAGCCCACCGATTCGGGGCCTGGCGCACAAGGTTAGAGGGCGCATAAACCAGGGTCAATGTTCAAAAATTTTCCTCCTCGCACAAATAGGCATTACCTTTCTGGCCCGTGGTGTACCTTGGGCAGGGCACAGTGGCCTCGACTAAGGGGGGCTTCGTGATGGAAAGTGCAAAAGTTTTGGGTGGCGAGTGTGGGGATAGGCGGGCGAGCGGCGTCACGACGGCACTTGGGTCTCAGGCAACTACGGAGTAGGGATGATGACTGGAGCACGTCGTCAAGTCAAGGGAAAGCAGGTTGTGAGGAGGTACGAGTACTCCGTTGGGGGGGGGGGCAAAGGCTAGCCGGTCCAGAACGAGCGAGGAGGGGAGCGGGGCGGCGCGGGCACGGGCGTGAATGCGTGTATCCGTGCCGTGGTACTCGTAAGAGGTCGGCAAGTTGCTGGGCGCAGCTAGGGGCGTTGCTCACAGCCGGAGAAGATGGAGGCGATGAAATGACTTACCCAACAAGGTAGGCGGGTCTCTTGCGACCAACCGAGCATGGCAGATGGCTTGGGGAAGCTGCCGGGGCACGCGGGGCCAACCGGAGTGCCACTCATCCACATTGCGTGGGAAGAGAGCCTGTCTGTCTTTCTCCGTGGCGGCCGCGGACAACGACCGTGGGATGACACTGCGCGGCGGTGACATTGTGCGAGTACTTGGGTGGTGACACCGAAATGGCGGTCCGTTGGAGGCGCGCAGCGACGACACCTTCCACGGCGACCCAGCATGGTCCGTCCGGTGATGCCGGCACTGGTGGTGGCGAGAGTGTGCCCATCAGTGGTTTGGTCAGCGTACTCGTACATACGTGGTGCCAAGGCCTCGGACGTATTGCTGTTCTCGCTGGCCGGGGGGCGGCGACGAAGAAGAAGCAGAGGTGGATCGCGGTGCAAGGCAGTTGGGGTATTGTTGCCACCACCTTTATAAATAGGTAGCGATATATTTCCAACGCGCCGGCGATGACCATGGCGGTTCGATCTGATGTCGAGGATGTACTCGCAGGCTGCTGATTTGTGGACTGAGCACCTTTGGTTGTACGTAGGTGGTTGGGTGTGGCGGCCGTGTCGGACTGACAGACGGTCATGTAGGTTGTGCTCAAGCCAGCCGGGGCTGCTGGCTACCTAATCGTATAACGTATAGAATAACAGGACCATGGAGGAGCGAGACTCGGGCGCGAGGTACTCGTAGAGGGAGAATGGGGAGGGGCAACGACGATGGGTCGGCAATAGCTGAGGGCGAGAGGGGAGAGGGGGGGGGGTCCTTCGTGGAGCAGGGTTGAGAGTGGATGCTCCTCTCTGCTGGCCTTGCTCGATTCGACCAACCTGGAAGCTAGGAAACTTCTCCGTGCCTGGTACAGTACTTGACAATGGGAAATTCATGCAGGTACTCCGTAATGAAGATACTCGTACCTACCACGGTGGATCCATCAATGATCAAGGAGCGTTGCTTGCTGCAGAGAACGAGCAGACCGACCGATGCAAGCCACATGCGGGCGCTTCGGGTCACGGAGGTTAAGGGGTGATGGCGCTCTCTGGCGACAACCGGTGACTTGGCGTTCGCTGGGCGTTTGCTGGGCTTTCGCTTCCAAGCGCCAATGCTGGCTTGGTGCAGACGGGGATGGTGTCGCCGCCGCTGCCGCCGATGTCGCACGTCAGCCGGCGTATCCGCGTCCCGAGCGCTCGCTCGCTGCCGAATGCGGCTCCGGCAGTCGCGATCGGCTGCGTCCTCGGCCATTTCTTCGGCTTGTCTGCGTTGATGTTTCGTCCTGTCCTCATCGTCCTGTGTGGCGGGTCATCTGCAGGTGTGTGGGTGGCGGGTAATAACTTGGATCATTGTCAGAACGGTCCATCCATGGGGGAGCCTTGGGCGTGCGTAGGTGGCTGCAGTCCAGCTCTCCTCATCCCTTGTCGTTGTTGTTGTCGCCGCCGCGCGCCGCGGTCATGATGGCTGTCGGCGCCACCCTTCTCGCCGTGTTGGCCATTGAATGCGTTGTGGCCCTGTCCAGCCGCCGCTGTCCCCGAGCCATCATCATGTGAACGCGAGGCCACCAGCGAGACACGCCCTGTCTGGAGTGTTGATGACAAGGTCTGGTATGTGTGTACTTTGGGCCGATCAAACCCGAATGTCTGTCTGTGCAAGTAGATGGAGAGTAGGGCTTGTCTGGGAAGTGCAGAGCTGGGCTGTTATATGGGATGATGAGCTTCGTTCGGGCTACCACCCGACGGCGGCAATGCGGGAATAAGAGCAAGAAAAAGGAAAGAAGAGCAAAATATTAATTCTAACTACTCATCGTTCCACTCTACTCATCATACGTGGTTGGCATGCGCAGTTTTCCTGATGCGGGAAGCCAGTTACATACTATCAATGCGATGTGGCTTTATGCCTTACTGCCAAAATTAGATAGCTACCTACCTACGGGCCAGCTTTACCTGCCCTCACGGCCGACTCTCTTGCCTGTCGTCATCGTGAGGCATTTGCGCAATTTTTCCTTCTTCTTCTACTACTACTACTTCTTCCTCTTCGTCCTCTTTTCTCTCGATCGGGGTCAAAGAGCGCAGACACCACGGCCTGCGAGGCTCTCATGGAAGGCAGCCCACGGTAAGTACAGAAGGTAGGCATGTTTTGAAGTCCTTACCTAACATGGGCACTGCCTGCCCGGTGATGGCCATATTACATGTAGCTGCCCTGTAACCTGGAAGTACCTGGTGATACCTCCTACATGTAGATACCTACCCAACTCAATACAGGCTGCTGTCCTTGACGACGACGGACCGGTCGAGCTCGCCCAGGTGGCGCAGGCCGGCGAGGTGCATGCCGGTGACGACCTCGCCGCACAGGGAGCGCAGGACGTGGCGCACGCCGCGGTGGCCGCCCAGCGCCAGCCCGTAGACGTAGGGCCGGCCGACGAGCACGCAGCGCGCGCCCAGGCCGACGGCCTTGAGGACGTCGGCGCCGCAGCGCACGCCGCTGTCGAACAGCACGTCGACGCGGTCGCCCACGGCGTCGGCGATGCGCCCCAGCACCGCCAGGCTCGCGCACCCGCCGTCGTGCTCCCGGCCCCCGTGGTTGCTGACCACGACGCCCTCGCGCCCGGCCTCCGCCGCCCGCCGCGCGTCCGCCTCCGTCTGCACCCCCTTGAGCACCAGGGGCCCGTCCCAGTGTCGCCGCAGGAATGCCAGGTCCTCCCACCCGTGCGAGTGGCCCGGGAACGCCACCGCCGACCACTCCGCCTTGGCCGCCCCGAGCCGCCCCGCCGCCGCCGCCGCCGCCGCGCTCTCGCCGACGTCCCCGTCCTCCGCCTCCGCCGCCTTCGCCGCCTCCGCCGCCGCCGCCTCCGCCTCCGCCTCCTCCACCGTGTACCCGTGCTTGCGCTCAAAGTGCCGCCGGAACACCGGGTCCGTGAACCCAATCTCCACCCCGACCCGGTCCGCCTGCACAAACGGCGAGTACCCGTTGTCCATGTCCCCCGGCCGCCACCCCAGCATGTACGCGTCCAGCGTCACAAACAGCGCCGTGTACCCCGCCGCCCGCGCCCGCCTCAGCAGCGACACGGTGATGTCGTCGTGCTCCCGGGCCGGCCAGTACAGCTGGAACCAGCGCTGGGCCCCCGCCCCGTTCGCCTCGGCCACGTCCTCGATGCTCGTGCTGCTCGCCGAGCTGAGCGTGTACGGCAGCCCCACCTCGGCCGCCGCCCGCGCCGACGCGCACTCGCCCCCGCGGTGGAAGATCTTCTGCACCCCGATCGGCGCCAGCGCCATCGGGTACTCGAGCCGCTGCCCCAGCACCGTCGTCTGGCACTGGCTGAACAGCGGCCGCCCGCGCCCGTCCCGCAGGCTCGGCCGCAGGTACGACGGCACGATGCTGTACCGCGAGAACGCCTCGACGTTCTTCGCGCACGTCGAGCCCTGCCCCGCGCTGTTGTGCACGTACCCCCACGACGCCTTCGACAGCACCCCTTGCGCCATCGGCTCCCATTGCGACGTCTTGAACGTGAAGGGCGGCTTCGCGTCGTGAAGGCCCGACTTGAAGACCTGCTGCTCGTACTGCAGTGCGTCGGGAACTCTTTGTTCCTTCTCCCTCCCCGCCTCCTCCTCGTCCTCCTCCTTCTCGCTGCTATTTTTGTTGGCCTGGCTCGATATCGTGTGAGGGCCGAGCTCGAGAGGACCGCTGGCGGAAGTCATAATGTGTTTTGCGTTGAAGTTCGGGGTATGGGGTACGGGGTATCACCGACACTGTCAGTGGGGAAGACCCCTCGAGGTCTTGCCGCCTTGGGATTTGGCTATATAACTTGCCTGGCTGGTCGGAAGAAACGGGTGATGCTGGGCCAGCTATCGCAGGCTAGCGCCCGAAAACGTGGTGGTTGAAACGTCCATGACGAGAGGCTGACCAGATTTGGGGGGCTCAGCCAGCCATACTGTGTGCCAACGGCCGCACCGTGATGGTTTCACAAGGCACTGTGGCCGGCATTTTGACTTCGAGCCGGGCCCCGGCCACAAGGTTCTGTTGGCGTGGATTCACGGTCGCACCGCAGCGAGACCTGGAGATTGTCGCCATTACTCATCAACTGACTTTGGGAACGGCCGAGGCGACTTGCTCGAGTGCAAACTGAAAGAAAACACGAGCAACGATCACTGACTGGCTCTATCAGGGGAGGGGGGGCGGGGACGCGCAGTGAAAGCCAAAGCCCTTATGCTGGGTGGCCGGCTGCCCTTCGCGTCGAGCTCACCCCGCAGGCCAGCTTCGAAAGGACGTCGCTCTATACACCGTTTTACGGAGAAGGACTCGGGCACATGTGCCTTGGGGCTAACGCAAAATCCAACAGGGTTGGGACAGCGAGCCGAAGACTATCCATCTATCGTCAACTGAGGCCGCGGCCGCTCGACTCGTCAAATGGGGACCGGCATGGAATGAACCGTGAAGCCACCCAAGCTGAGCAGGAAAACAGGATTTGATGAATGGAGATTAAAGAGTACACGGGGTATTACGCTGACAGCCCGTACTGATACATGAACCACCAAAACGCCGAATCCCAGTGTCGTAATGTGGAGAGCGCTCTTATACAATGGCTGCCCGTATGCCCAGCGCCGAAGTGATTGGTGATGCCATGCCAAAATGACCCCCTTCCCTTGCCCCTCCATCTACCCCTTTCTAAAGTGCGTACATGGCCAGCGTAACTCATATTCTACATGTAGAACCCTCATACCCGAGCCCCGGTGCCGATCCCGCTAAGCGTGGCCAGGCAAGGTGATTACAAAACTATTAAGGTGTTCCCCCATAACCTGGGGAGGAACGTAATATGTACAGGGCACACTGGACAGCAAAGGCCCAGTGTACCTCAGAACTGCCCAGCAACCTCATGGGCACTGTCCAGTGCATGCAAGTAGCCACTGCAAGTTAGCTGACGAAGATTCGAAGCAAAGCTCTCGCAGTTGTCGCCCGTCCGCAAGCCCGCTGGCTGCGAATCTTTGTCAAGCATCGACCCAGTCGCCCTGGCAAGCCTCGCCAAGTCCTGCAGGCTTTGATGGGTGTCCGGATCCATGCTCGACTCATCATGCAAGCGCAGAGGCTCTGTGATACGAGTGCGGATCGCTGCGTCCCACGTCGACGGTGCGAGATTCTGGTGCAGCAGCTGTCTCAAGAGAGCGACGGCTTCAGATCTCGTGGACTCCATCTCGAGGAGCAGCACGAGTGAAAGGGCCACTAAGCAGAAGAAGTGGTGATTCAGCGGGCTGAGCACCGATGGATTGGCCAGCAAGAGGTTGACCGACTCCCGGCAAGACCACAGTATGTCAGCCGATCTTGAGTTGGGTTGGAAAAGGTAAGCGAGCAGTCGCGAATGCCAGTATACAAGGTGCAGAATAGGGTGCTCTGACGCCGTCAGGGACACCGGGAGCACCTCGCGGAATGATTCGATTGACAGATTGAAGAAGGAGCTCAGAATCGGAGCAACCCCCGAAGTCGTACCCACTGCCAATGGGGCTGCCAGGGTGACCGGCGCAAAATGCCCGAGAATGTTGGCCAGACCTGAGAAAGATTAGCTGGGAAAGACATACCAGAATCGAATAAGTACTCACGGATAAGATGATACACCCCATCGCCCAGCAGTGAAGCAAGGCTCGGCATGATTACCACACTGTCGTTCGGAATGAACAAAGGACTGGCTGTGGCGATGGCGTTCCACCGATCCAGCATGACGAGCGTCCACCAAGCCTTAATGGCCACGTTACCCACGGAATCACAGTCCAGAGCTTCTACGTCGGCATCGCTTGTCTCGGCTTTTGGCACGTGAAGCCTCATTGTATAAGCCAGGCCGACACAACGACCAAGGACTGACGCCTTTGACGCGCCTCCATGAGTACCTCTCAGCGACGATGGACCCTGGTTATCAGTTGCGATGGCGAGGAGGATGAGCGTCTGGAGGTGGACCAGGTGCGAGGTGGGTGAGCGTGGAGAAAGATCGCCCTCCCAATCTGTCACAAGCCGGGCTGCCGTGGACACGTCGCCATCGGTGTAGAGACCGGGAGAAGAGACAAAAGACTGCATGGCGCAGTCCAACGACTCGAAGAAAGCATGTCGCAGCAAAGCCGGGCAGAATAGTAGATGGTTCTCTAGGCCCGTCTTGCATGAGGCCAAGAAAGGATACCAGGGATGAACGACGTTGAGATAGACATTGAAGGCATCTTCGGTCAATTCACGATCATGAACGGTTTCATGCAGATCGAGCGAGAGCGCGTCCATCATGGGGGAAGGCGGGCTTGGCTCGGCCTTAGTCAGTGGTTGAGGTGCCAGGCCATCGGCAGAGAACAGTTTGAGATCTTGCTCCGGCTGAGTCGAGCGGCCCTCCAAGGACCAAGCCGACTGGCGTGAAGTAATTGGAGACTCCCAATCACCGCCAGACATGCTCGAAAAAGGCCGTTTCCGACTAGCATCGTCGACAGAGGTTGGGGGCGAACAGACATCAGCGGACTCTCTTCGACTGCCCCCAAGAAGTTCGTGAAGAGAATCAACGCTGCCGCCATCACTTGCGAGTTTCCCTTCGATGCTGTTGATCCGATCCGCGAGCTCCTTTATATATCTATGAACAATAATCAGCCAAAGTTCAAGCAATGTCGGGCAAGTTGAAAGCCACTGAAAGAGCAGGTAATATCATTGACTCACCCCTTGCTCGGTCCGCGCTTCTGCGGGATCCTGCTAAAAAGACAGGGAAGCTGAGCGCGTCGACAATTGTTGCAAGGCTCGGGATCATTCTCCGATGTGGCATCGCATTTCACTTTTTTACGACGGCACTCGTCGCAAGCACGCGAAACCTTAGATCGTTTTCTGGGAGGTGTAGAGTCAGGAAGAGTCTGTGCACACTGCTGCGGAAGTCGTTGTGATGGCCCCTGAGACGAAGGCTGGGGCTGCAACGGTGGGGGCCGCGAGGGAGCGATGCGCTGCTGCTGCTGGTTCGCTGATAGCTGCCTCTGCTGTTGGTTCGTTGATAGCTGCCTTTGCTGCTGCTTTTGTTGCTGGTGCTGGTTCGCTGACTGCTGGTGCTGGTGCTGGTGCTGCTGGTGCTGGTTCGCTGGCTGCTGGTGCTGGTGCTGCTTCTGGTTCGCTGACTGCTGGCGCTGGTGCTGTTGCTGGTTCGCTGACTGCTCGTGATGGTGCTGTTGCTGGTTTGTTGACTGCTGCTGCTGCTGCTGCTGCTGTTTCTGTTGCTGCTTCTGTTGCTGTTGCTGTTGCTGTTGCTGTTGCGGATTCCGTTGCGGAATTTGTGCTGTCGAGGGTAGCGCTTGTGTCGGCGGCGTTGGGAGTGGACCAGGCCGGGTAGATGGTTGCGCGCTCTGGCGTTGATGTTGGCCCTGAGCAGGTTGTTGGAGGGGATGCTGAGCAGTTCCGGTAATCTTTGAAGACTTTGGTTGGCTTAACGAGGGCAGTGGAGAAGGTTGAGTCTGCTGCATGGGATATTCGGCAGCAGTAGAAGGCGGCCCGCTCTGCTTCTGCAGCTCTTGTTGATCCTGCTGTGCCCCTTCTTGAGTACGCGGTACCGCTGGAGGACCTCCAGTATGTGGTTGGTATGACGGCGGACTCGGTAGCGCTGGGTCTTCTTGCGCGGCAGCTCGCTGGCGCGTATCATGCCCAGCATTATTTTGATGCCCATGAGAAGGGGCCTGGGAGCCAGCGTCGTCGTGTCCCAGCTCAGAAAGTCCATCTAGCAGGGGCTGCGAATCACTTGCTGTATCAGACGTGCTCTTGCTGAGCGCCTGGCGTAGCTGGGTAGCCAGTAGAAGCTCATCGTCAGTGGTGATCTGCTCTTGGTAAGATGTGTTTGGATCGAGGACATGATCCAGTTGAAGGTTGGGCGTCGTGTTCGGGTCCTCTGCCTTGACTTCGGGTGTAAGGGTTGAGGGTGTATGTGATATCGGATCTTCAAGAACGCCGACAGGGACGGCCGGAATGGTATTCAGCCCAGACTGTTGCTCGGCAGGGATCTCATCGTGAGGATTTGAAGCTGCGGCAGTGCCTGTGTCGGAGGTCGAGGTGGTGCCCAAGCCCGTGTCGACATTGGGGCCTGGGACTGGGCTGCAGTAGGGATTGCTGTCGTTGTCATTCTCGTTGGTGGTTGGGGAGGGATAATGCTGCGCAACGCCTTTCAAGTCGTGTTTTCCGGCATCGGCGGGCTTGGGAGACGGTTCCGAGCTCATTGTCCTCGTGGTCCTGGCGGACCGCGGCCAACAATAGACCCAGGTGGACTGCTATTCCGTGGAGCGATGCGGCGGGTGGTCATATGGTCCAAAGAGTTGGCCGATTCGGGGAGCCGGCCGGGCCAAAGGAAACCTGCTCAGCCGTGGTGTCCTGCGGTAGAAAGCCAGGTCAGCATATGATGGAAGCGCCGGCCATGTCATCTCATTCTTCGTTTGCGCCAAGACAACTCTCTCTGCCACGGGGCATCGAACCGGGGAGAAAGCTGGCCGAGCTGCAAGCATTGGGCTTCTGCGCCGCGTTGTTGGGAAACAATGCGCGTCGCAGGGCACCATGTCATGCAGTGCGCCGCCGCGCCATGCTGTATGACATCGCAGAGGGAAGGGCACGCGGCGGAGCTGAGGCGCTGCTTGCGCGGCGGTAGGCAGTCGGCTGTCGGCGGTCGAGAGATGGTAGCATAGGGCAGTCTGGATCGTGTTCGGGCGTCGACGCGGAGACATGGGTCGAAGCAGCGTTGCGACGGGCACTCGGCGGAGGCAGGCGGAACATAGGCGACGGAGGAGGGAGATGCGCGCATGACGGGACGGAGGTGGAACAGGGTATCTGGCTTGCCATGATCTCTGGCTATCAAACCAACAATGGATTCAACGCACCTTGACCATTTGAGCTGGAGCGCGGCGCACATCAGACGTCGAGAGGGTGAGACGGCGCGCGCTACGAAGAAGAGCCGGAGCAGGTGCAGAGCGACGGACTCGGGCCCAGTCGACGGCGTTCCAATGATACGACGAATGAAGGGGAAAAGCCTGGAGCCTGGGGGGCGGCCGATCGGGCGGGCGGATGTGACGATGTGGCTCGGGAAGGCGAAGGGGGAAGTAATTGGAGGTCCGGCCATTGCATGTCACGTCACGCCGAGCCGGAGATCCCTCTCTCTCTCTCTCTCTCTCTCTCTCTCTCTCTCTTTTTTTTTACCGCTTTCCGGTCGTCCACTCTAAAAAGATACCCACGGCGTAAATGGCTTGCCCGGTTTTCTCGCGTCAACCATGTTGCTCTCTCACGGCGGGGATGGGTACGGGCTACCGTTCACTTACCACTCGGCCTTCACCAGTATTCCTGGCTATTCGTCTGGTCCACGCGAGAGCCCGTCTTGATTCGGAGAATGGTAGTTGTGCTCGCAGTGGTACGCGATCAGCTGGGGGTGTCGACCTGGGCGCGAGCGCGCCCGACAGACCGTATCTATAAGTGGTAGGCGCCACTCTTTGGCTCGCTCGGCCTCATCCGACGCGTCTTGGCTCTCCGTGCGCGCACCCTAGATAATGCGCTTTGGACAGTCTATCTGGTCGTATTTCGCGACAAACTCCATTAATGCCCTGTGTCGCCAGATGCGATCAGATCGAGCCTTCCAAGACGATAAATACCTCGGTGGGTAGAAGGTACTACGAGTACCTTAAGTTTGGTAGACATGGAGAGGCACGACCAAGCAGAATCTCGGAGAAAGAGGCTCATGGATCTATTTAGACTGCTGCCTCGGCCTCGTCCCTTCTGTTCCCCCAAAACCCCCGGCCGTAGCTCACGAGAATCTCCTCGCCCTTCTTGATGCCCCCGCTCCCTTTCTTGGCCCCCTTGCCTGCCGCCAGCGCAAAGACCGCCATGCATCTCTCGCCCACCCGTGCATCCCATGCCTCCCGGAACTCGGCATTGGGCCGGTCCTTGACTCCCCGGTAGTCGTTCACGAACCGGGCCTCGTTGCCCGCCGTGGCGGCATCGACGGCGACCCCCGCGTCTCGGTCCAGCCAGAGGTCGTAGTCCGACGACTCGTGAGCCACGTTGTGCGGCGCCCACCCCGAGTGCACTATGCCGTAGTATGGCAGAATGAGGTTGCCTGGTGCCAGCGCCCGCGATGCGAACAGGCCGGACTGCCCGCATGCCGGGTGCGCCGGGTCGCTGATCTCCGTGATCCGGGCATATGCCGACGCGCCTCGGCCAAGACTCGCGGTATCTCGTCCGGGATGGCACCACCCCTCTGCCTCAATGCCTCGTGCTGTGCCTTGGTCAGGTGTGGAGAATACCAGGGCTGGGACAGGTATGGTAGGCTCGCAGGCCAGTTGGCGGGTGCAGAGCCCGAGCCCGGGCCCGAGCCCTTCCCCATCTTTCTGTTCGTTGCGGTCCTAGGGCTCCCGGGGCACGGGGATATACGGGGGCACGGGGGTATGCGGGCGCGAGCGGATCCGAGATGATGCTGATGACACAATGTGCGGCGTGGTGGTGCGAGCAGTTCTGAGATTTTCTCGAAGGAAACTCACGTGGGTCCTGGCCTCCAAAATCGCACAAGACGCCTAAGGGACCGCCAGGCGGCATGTGACCTGCCATATGCCCGCCAACTGATGAAACCCTCACGACATTCACCCGACTCTTGATTTCGCTCAGGGCAGAGTGCTACCCGGTGCACGAGTATGTACGTTTACGATGGCGATGGAAAATCCCGCGAGCACAGGCAGCAAGTTGAGGCTCAGGTACGGCATGACCCATCCAAGAACAAGTACGGGAGCGTCTAGGACCAGGGAATGGCGTTTGGTAAAGACCCTTGGACTGTTCACGCCATCGAGTTTTTCCATGACGAAGTGAACACGTCCAGAGCTTTGAGGGCTACGTACCATACCCCAACATGCCCAGGAACCCATACTTGCAGCGATCTGGAAGTTATTGCCGAGTGTCTACCTCGGAGTACCAGGCCGATACGCCGGAGGTGTGCAAGGGATCCGATATTTTCTGTCAGCTCAGGTACATATACGGACGCAATTCTCTCTCGTATCCGCAAAATTCGAAGCAGGAGCTTTCTCTCCTGGTGTGGATCTTGCAGATTGCTCTGCAAAGCCCGGCTATTCAGTCAGGTACGGGTACTTGGGAACCGACCGCCACTGCCCGCAGTGCCGGCGCCCCAACAGGTCCGCTGAAACTCCCGACACGGTCGATCAGGCACCTTCCATTACTCGTAGTGGGGTACCCGAACGGAGGACTCGTAGCGCGGCGTGCGCGGATGCGCACCCATCAAACAATGGGGAGCCAGCCTGAAGGTGCCCGTCTTCCGTGCGCTGGGCCGGCGGGTCAGCTGAAGGGGTACCTTGGGTTCTCGAAGTACCTCGGAGTACTTGCGTGTGCTTCAAGAGGACCTCTAGCTCAGTCCCCTCCCCCGCCCGGCCCGCTCGCCCTTGGGCTGACCAGCAAACGAGCATTCGAAGAAATGGGATTTTGGAATTTCTCTACTCTTTTGGCCATGGGAATTCGAGCTACTCTGCTTGCTGAAATACCAGAGTGCAACCACTGGAATCGCCTTGTCCCACGGTAATAGCGGGGCCAACTGAGCAAGCCCACCACCCATCTCCGCCCCGAACTTGGAGCCTCGACGAACCTTTTTCTTTCTCTCCCTCATTCCGCGCCTTGTTTTCTTCATGGCAACAGTGGCCTTCAGATCCACCAGATAGCTACAGAGAGCGCGGGGTCACCGGAGGCCCACCAGCTTGGCCGTCCCGCCGAGTCGCAACGAATCGCCGCAACTTGACAACAATAGCGGTACAGACGGAAGAAACCACCAAATCAATGCTGCGGACGCGAGCGGCGACGATGGATCGTGTTGTGTGCCTCATCTCGAGCCGCCATATTGCCAGTGGACTTTGACGAGTACTCGACTCCGTTCGCATGTGGCAATGCACCGCCGGCTGTCGATCAATTTGCTGGTGCGGTGGTGTGGTGGCCATGCGGCGTTCTAGACGTGCCTGGTGGGTAGAATCGAGGATGCACCAAGTGGAAGCGGCTCCGCCAACACGACTTTGCGGTCCATTAGCCTGCCACGACCAGCTAGACGTAACTCTACGACAAGTTCTTGCGCAGACGCTACGTACGGAGCAGATACCTATGCGCAAAGAGCACGGCCGGGTCGCATGCACCAAAAAAACGCGGATTCTCTACCGCGGAAACACGTCAAACTTGGCTCTCGGGTGGCTGTTGCATGCCGCGGGCCCGTCTCCCGACGTCTTTCTGCGACGACAGCGGCCTGGCAGACGACCGAATTGCGATCTGGTGTATCGTACTCATCCGCCGATATTCGTCGGATTCCCAGAGCCGGTGTTTGCTGCTCAGGACGTCTGCTTTCACGCCGCTAACCCGGGCCTCGTCGATTGCGCATCCCACATGGCAACCAAGGTACTGGGCTTCGATAGACAGTAGTCTGAGGGCAACTGAAGGCATCTCGGCATTGGCTTACGCACTCAGCACAGATATGGTCAGGCACCTCCACCGCAGTCGTCAAAACAAATGGTAGGTACCGGGCGTTATTCATCCCTGCCGCCACATTTGGCTTACGACAGGAGCAGCCTATTCAACTCTGCCCGAAGGCCGCTCCTGGACATTGGGATAGGCTTCTTGGGAGGTGAGATTCTGCGGTGCCGGAGAACGCACGCATATAGGCGCTGGGATAGACAGGACTGGCCGACCATTGGCAATGCAGGCAACTGAATTGACGTTGCCCGTGCTATGCCTGCGCATCGACGCCGGCTTCTCGTGAGTTCTGTCCAAGATCGTCGATTCGCCGCAGCTCCAGTGATCAGTACTACACCGGCGCTCAACGCCGGGTTGTTGCCAGCCGCGTTCGTCAGGGAACAGGGGACGACGCGCCTAAACGCGGGCCTGAGTGCCAGTCCGCCACAACAGCAGCCAGAATAGCAACTGAGCATATACCTCTATGGGATCTTGATGGGATCTGGCGCATCGATTCGGGGAGCTGGCCACGAGTCCGACTCCAGGGGTGAATCGCTTTGTACCGATTAGAGAAGACAGAAATTTCGAAACTGTGGTAGACTGCCGGGGGGGTTCCGGGTGGTTGTACTGGTGCTACTGCCCACCTGTTGTACATGTATTCGTGGCGTGGTGGGAGGGGCTTGACCGTTCCGGCTCCGCGCGAGTCAGGACGTTACCTCCGCCCGCTGGCTGATACACTGGGCGGGCGCATATGTGAGTGTGAAAAGCCCGGTGCCATAGTCACTCCCACGGACGCCCCCGGCATACTCGTGGCTGTAGCTAAAATCACGATGAAGTGATCTCATTAGCAAACCACGGAGCAGGAGTTCCCTACCATTGCAGCAATAACATGCAGACCTCGAGGCGCGTCGTAGATTGGAAAGCGTCCTATGCGACCGCTCAGTGTCATATGGATTAGGGCACGGTGGCGCGCATGGATTGTCTGGGTGCCTACAAGCACACGACTTGCAGAGCAGCCGGAGCGCTGTGCATCTCATGGCCGTCTTGTTGCAGGAGCAAAGTGGTGATGCATTGACTGTTCATGCCTCCGCTCCGTCGGTCGAGGTACCTGGCCGCCACTTAGGCGAGTCACTCCCCACCCCCAGCCCGTCGTGTGGCGGAGAGAGCTCGGAGACCATACCACGCTCACCTATTCCACGACAAATTGGCACATTTTGAGATTAATTACCATCGCTCACACCTGCACCTGCATAAGTTTGTGATCCAGGTGTTTGCTTGGAGAGGCTCGACAGTGACGAGACACACGACCTACGTAACTTGATGTACTTGGGAAGGGAATAACTTGGAGCGCCGAGGGGCAGGACTCCAGAATGAGAAGTGCCTTGGGTACTCCGTACATAGTGCTCCGTAGAACCAAGATCTGCGGCTACTTGTACCTGCGGAGACTCACCTACATTGCGGTACTTCAATCTCAGAACGTGTACCGCCAGGTACTCGCTCGCAACGCTGGGCCCCTACACCCCCCCTAGTCGTTCCTGGGCTCTCCCGTCTTCCTTGCTTCTCCCTCCCATTCTGCCCTGTTCTCTCCAATGTGCGTGGCTCCGTATACCTACAGACCTCCTCAAGCCAGTCCGCCGGACCTTGCTCTCCACCTGGCGTTCTCGCGAGAGCCAGCGACTGCTTGCCTCTCTGCCCTACACACGTCTTCTCACGGCATGAATGATCGATCCATATAGCGCCCGGCCTCACAGCGTCACAAGCCGCGCCCGCGCATCATCGGCGCGTGCAACGACAACCCATCCATTCATTTCCTCTACTACCTCACTACCATCCGTCATCACCGCTCCCTGCGGCTTCACCACGGCTACATCGACCTGATCTCACCGACTTGACTTGCCTGGATCCTCGACTTGCCGAACATTCACCAACGTAGGTCCATCTTGACTGTCCTGCTTGCCATGTGCCCCGCCCAGTCGCATTCACCACCCATGGCCCCTCTCCCTTGACCGCCCGGTCAAGCCTCTGCTCCCTCAATTTTGCATCATAACTATGACCGGGTCAAGAGACACGTCGACGCAGGTCATGTTGGCAACCCGCCTTTTTCCGACTCGTCTTGCTTTTGTATCACCGCCCACCTTGCGCGCTCTGTTCGCTGCGGCAAAGTGCAGCGTAGCCCTACCACCTACCTATCTACCCATCCCACTCTTCACCAAGAGTACTATCTAGCCCGCGTCTCGTTTCGAATTTGCAAGCGCCGCTGTCGGTCCTCTGCCTACTCACTGACTGGATTCCCAGAGGCTATTTCGACTCTGTTGTGGACCGGGCAGACCTTCCCAGCTGCGTGGCGATATTCAGGCTGTTGGTCCCCTTGCGCCATCGCGTCTCGCCTTCTCACGCCTCGTCGCATGCCCACCTTGATCGCTTTGGCTCAGGACCCAGGTCGAGGGCCCTGGCTCTCACACGTCCTCGCTCACGCCTGTGCATACGCAGCCCAGGCTTAATCCGCGACTTCTAGGTTGCGACGGTTGGCATCCGTCTTGATAATCAGTATGGGGTCACAGCCCGAGACCGAACCTGAAGCTGCTGGCCCGTCTTCGGGGCCAGAAACTCTGCCCGACCCAGATGCCGTATCTACCGAGTCCACAACCCCACTCGGCGCCCCTCCGAATGAGAACGATGGCGAAAACGGTAGCAAAAACGACGCGACTTCGCAGGGCAATCCTCACGAGCCTTCCGCCCTCACCGACCCTCCTGCGCCCGACCTACCCCCAACTGCCCAGCTAGCCTCCAGCGTCGCCTCTTCCTGGAGTGCCAGCTCCGATCGCCAACTTGGCCACAATCACAGCTCCAGCAGCGCAGCCGACCCCTCAGACCGCGTATTTCCCATCCGCTCTGTCGTTAGTGTCGACCAATCTCAGTCGTCCCCATGGGCTTCTCAACGAAATCCCACCGATGTAGACTACTTTCCCCGGACAGAAACAACTTGGAACGGGCGCCGCCCTAGCAACCCACGGCTGGAGACTGACGCCTCTTTGCGTCGCGCCGAGACTCTGCCCAGTTCGACAATCAATTCTCCCAGCGAAGGTCCTAGAAGAAGGAAACACACGCTATCGGGTGCTTCACTCACCAGTCCACCCGCCGAAGCAGACCGCTTCACTACCCCGGGTCCTCTGCCCATCTTCAACGATGCCGCCTCCGTGAGCTCTGATCGGACGAGGGAGAGCAGGTCCATCCACGCGGGTAGCATTCCTGCTGCTGATAGCGCCGGCCGAGCTACTCCTTCAGAAACCAACGACGACCTTGTTACTGTTCGTTTCCGTCACGTTATGACGGAGGATGGGCATGCCGTGATTACAGGCCGCGACGGAATGCTTCAGCGTTGCGAGGACGAGCCCATCCACACCCCTGG
The DNA here is from genome assembly GCA_006538405.1 of Hansfordia pulvinata. Lineage (NCBI taxonomy): Eukaryota > Fungi > Ascomycota > Sordariomycetes > Xylariales > Hansfordia > Hansfordia pulvinata. The sequence continues at coordinate 3,156,132 of BJKQ01000004.1, forward strand.
CGCAGTCCAGTCATTCGGCTTGCTCGTTGCTCTCAAGGAAGACTCGGAAGGCCACTTTTCCGTCCGCGTCGTGAGCGAGAACTCTGCCAGAATCATCGGCTACTCGCCTCAGCACCTTTTCCGCCTCAATAGCTTCACCGAGATCTTCACCGAAGAACAGGCCGACAACCTTCTTGACCACATTGACTTCATCCGCGACGAAGAAACGGACCCTGCCACGAATGGACCCGACGTGTTCAGCATCTCCGTCCGCCCCCCGAAGCAGAAGACGACCAAGTTGTGGTGCGCGATCCACGTGAACCACGCCCATCCCGACCTGATCATCTGTGAATTCGAGCTGGAAGACGACCACGAGCACCCGCTGCGTCCTCCCGATGAACTGACGCCCGAGGCCCCCGAGGACACCCTGTACCAGAACCCAACGCATGAGGAGCTGAATGAGAGCACCGAGATTTTGAGCAGACCCCTCAGGGTGCTCAGAAGCGCCCGTAAGAGGCGAGGAGAGGCTGGCGCAATGCAGGTCTTCGATATCATGTCTCAGGTGCAGGAGCAGCTTGCTTCGGCACCCAACTTATCCAGCTTTCTCAAGATTCTAGTCGGGATTGTCAAAGAGCTGACCGGTTTCCACCGCGTCATGATATATCAGTTTGATGCCGCCTACAATGGCAAGGTGGTGACGGAGTTGGTTGACCCCGCCAAACCCGCGATCTGTACCACGGTCTCCACTTTCCTGCCTCGGATATCCCCAAGCAGGCCAGGGACTTGTACAAACTCAACAAGGTGCGCCTGCTCTACGATCGTGACCTGGAGTCTGCAAGGCTCGTGTGCAGGGCATCAGAAGATCTCGAGCAGCCCCTTGACCTCAGCCATGCCTACCTTCGGGCTATGTCTCCGATACACCTGAAATATCTCGGCAACATGGCTGTGAGATCCTCAATGTCAATCTCCATCAACGCATTCAATGAGTTGTGGGGCCTGATCGCTTGTCACAGCTACGGTGGAAATGGCATGCGCGTGCCTTTCCCAATCCGAAAGATGTGCCGTCTGGTGGGAGACACAGCATCAAGAAATATTGAGCGTCTTTCATATGCCTCACGCTTGCAGGCCAGAAAACTGATCAACACAATGCCGACCGACAAGAACCCATCAGGTTATATCATCGCGTCTTCCGACGATCTCCTGAAGCTGTTCGATGCCGACTTTGGCATGCTCTCCATTAAGGGCGAGACTAAAGTCTTGGGCAAAATCGAGCATTCACAGGAAGCTCTGGCCATGCTCGAGTACCTGCGCATGCGCAGTTTCACATCTGTGCTGACAACACAGGACATTCAAGAGGACTTTCCCGATCTGCGCTATAATCCCGGTTTTGCCGTCATTGCGGGTCTGCTTTACGTTCCGCTGAGTGTCGGTGGTCACGATTTCATTGTGTTCTTCCGCAAGGGCCAGGTCAAGGACGTCAAATGGGCTGGAAATCCCTACGAAAAAGTCATCAAAGAAGGGACTTCGGCCTATCTGGAGCCGCGCTCGAGCTTCCAGGTTTGGCACGAACGTGTCGTGGGCAAATGCAGAGAGTGGTCAGAGGAGCAGGTCGAAACGGCTGCCGTTCTCTGCCTGGTCTATGGTAAGCTTTTCGCACACTAGCTATATTTAACCCGAAAGAGCCGAATGAACTAACGTCATTGCAGGAAAATTCATCGAGGTCTGGAGGCAGAAAGAGGCAGCGCTCCAGAACAGCCGCTTGACCCGACTGCTGCTGGCCAATTCGGCGCACGAGGTTCGCACTCCACTCAACGCCATCATCAACTATCTTGAAATTGCACTCGAAGGGAGTTTGGACTCGGAGACGCGGGACAATCTGGCACGGTCCCATTCAGCCTCCAAGTCGCTCATCTACGTGATCAACGATCTACTCGACCTCACCAAAACGGAAGAGGGCCAAAACCTCATAAAGGACGAGATTCTCGACTTGCATGCCTGCTTGAAGGAAGCGACCGAGCCGTTCATGTCTGATACAAGGAGAAAAGGAATCAACTACGATATCGTCAAACATCCCGGGTTGCCTCACTACGTCCATGGAGACTATCGCCGCGTACGACAAGCAATTTCGAATCTAACGGCCAACGCTGTGCAGAATACTTCCACCGGAGTCGTTCGAGTTGAGACGTACGTTTCCGAAGTTGCCGGGTCGCGCGTCAAAATCGAGGTTGTCGTGCAAGACACGGGCCGTGGCATGAGCAATGAGATGCTGGACAATCTTTTCCAGGACTTGGAGCAGGTCTCGAATGACTTCGACGAATCGATCAGCGTTGATGACGTGGAGAAGCCCCGCGAAAGTAGAGCATTGGGGCTGGGCCTCGCCGTTGTTGCCCGCATTGTTAGAAACATGGATGGTCAGTTGCGACTGAAATCAGAGGAAGATACTGGGTCAAGGTTCGTCATACAGCTGCCTTTCGATCTGCCTACGGATGAGGCATTGGAGAAAGCGGGAGCCTCAAATGCTACACTCAAGTCGGACACCAATTCCAGTCTCGTCTCGGTCACCGCTAAACTTCCGCCATCCGACGCCCGCGAAGTTACCCTGGTGGACCGCGGCGCAGCACCAAATGTACCGGACCGCGGGGTATCTGAGAGGAAAAGCTTCGACGAGACCAACAGCGTTAGCAGCCTGAAAAGCGCCGCCAGCAAGGCAAGCAAGGCCAGCGGTGGTAGCAGCAGGAGTGGTGCCGACCGCCTCATTGATGCCATCCAAACACCTCTGTCTCTCGGTGACCCAGACGAGGCGAGCCAGACCAATGAACAGCGTCATTCTAGGACTTCACAGCAATTTTCCATTGGCAGTACTACTTCCCTGCCGGAAGACGACAACCGACGCCCGCCGTCCTCGTCTGCTGCGGAGGCGCCTACAAGACCAGCAACGATGCAAAGGTCAATGACGGGGCCTGCGCCGACGACACAGGAAGATACGAAGGAACCTCAAGGATTCCATCCTGTTAAATATTCGAAAACACCGATCAAACCTGTCAAGATGCCCGACGAGTATCTCGACCAGCCTTCGACTCTTCAGCCAAGTTCTTCTTCCAAGGTTCTGTTTGAGATTCCGGACAAGGGAACCTCGGCGCAGAAGGGTACCAATGCGGGCGATTCTGCATCTCCAGAGGAGCCGGATCATCTGCGTGTCTTGGTGGCCGAAGATGACCCGATCAACATGAAGATTCTGAAGAAGCGGTTGGAGAAGATTGGACATGTCGTCTCTCACGCCGCCAACGGAGAGGAATGTGCGACACTCTACAAAGAAAGACCGGCAGATTTTGACCTTATCTTGATGGACATGCAGGTATGTGACTACAATCAATCTGTTGATTTGTGCATTTACACAGGGAACTGACCTTATTCGATCAGATGCCCATTGTCGATGGCTTGACCAGCGCCAAGATGATTCGAGATTTCGAAAAATCCGAGGATTGCCAAGGACTCTCGTCACTGGCATCTGCCAACGGAAGGGTGCCTATCTTTGCAGTATCTGCGTCACTGGTTGAGCGTGAGCGACCGCAATATATTGAGGCGGGCTTTGACGGGTGGATATTGAAGCCTATCGATTTCAAAAGGCTAAACATCCTGCTCCGAGGCATATGTAATGATCAGGTCCGCAGCGAATCGCTTTATGTTGCGGGCGAATGGGAACGAGGAGGTTGGTTTGTCGAGCGGGAGAATCAACAGAAGGAGAGTCCCTCGGGTGTCTCGATGCCCACGAGTGCAACCGAGGACCCCACGGCGGCTGGGAGCACCTGATTCCGTCAACTACTGCGCAGAGTGACAAGTGTCTTCTCCAAACCCGAAGAACACCCCAGTACGGGCCCCGGGGGACAATATGCTCCCTGCGAGGACGGTCACTTCTCAGCAGCGGAAGCTGGGAGGCGGCCTTGTGCCGGCGTGGCGCCGGCGTTGCGATGCGCGGCTTCGGCATGCATTGCTCAACTCGCAACTGGCGTTTGTTTGATTTTTTACTTGTAGAAGTTGGAGGACCCCTTGCAAAAAGTACACGCATTGCATGGAGTTGGGGCGGGCGTTTTGGGTAGGTGCTGAGTCTTCGGGAGGTCAGCAACAGCCCTGCATTATTCCATTGCATTGTTTTAGCCGGTAAAATTATGAAGCAACGGTAGGACGGTTCACGAACATTAAATGAAGCACATGCCTCGCTCAAGGGTAGCGGGACCTGTCACTTGTCTGCCGGTGATTGTGTGGATTCTGTGATCTTTTGATGTCGTCTTGGCTCAAGCTACGAGTGTTGAACCAGAGGCGGCAGAGCTACCTTCAAGTCGTCCACTGCTCGCAAACTATGCCTGACCAATCAATACAACAGCAAACCTCCAAACCTCCAGGGCGCGAAGCATAGGCGAATGAGGAACGAGCTTGTTGCTATTTGCATAGGCATGGCCAGGCGCGGGGTCAGGAAAGACAGATGAAGGAAGCGATTGCAAGTTTTGTCATTCGCGCTTGTCTATCTAAATACATGGCTCATTCGTGCGTAAACAACATGATATGAAAATCGTGCGCCCTCCGGACGTGTACCATATCCCATGGTCGGAATCATTATAAAGTTAAATCGACATCCCTCCATCCGCGCAGACCATGCTGCTACGGCCATGCCCGGTGATGACGCATTCCAATGCCTCCAGTGCGGCAGCTGACGGCTGCCAATGTCGCGGAACACCCCCAAAAAACATGCTGCCCTGTAAAACTCCGATGCCGCCAAACCCAGTATGCGCCCACAATATGCGAGAAACCCAAATAAATTTTCCATGAAGAAGGGGTGATAGGGCGTTGCTCACGAGCGTGAGCAAGCCATTTCAAACCGCCCCTTATTCTTCCATCTCTTCACTGGATCCTGAGCTGCTACCGCTAGTAACAGAGCCACGATTGCGCACCATTTGCACAACCTTGTAGATACCAAAGGCTATCGCAGCAAGCACGACGAAGAGGATGATGATGATGACGGCGATGACGTCGTTTTGCTGCATGGTGTCGGCTGAGTTGATGGATGGTGGAAATGCAGGTGGCCGACTGTGCACGCAGGGCTTCGTGGAAGAATGTCGAAAGAAGCGAGACGTCTGTAACTGCAGTGGAGGAGGGCCCCGCGGCTCTTGTATGGCAGCAAACTATCGAAGTGCCCTGGCTACTGTGTGTGCGGATAGTTGCGCAGTGGGTCCGGGTGGACTGGCGTGGTGTGCGGGTGAGGATGGGATCCGGTGGGGTTGACCTGGACGTGGCGGGTTCACCAGTACAACAGGTAGATGGCAGCGGGACAGTGGTCGTTGTGGGCGGCTGGTGGTTCGTTCTGGTCTGATGGGTTTTTCGAAGTCGAAGCAAGAGCAAGAGTGTCTGACTGAATGCCTGTCTGGAATGCAAATAGCGAGTTTGGGAGAAAGATGGTCAGACAGGTGATGAAGTGGCAGCGCGCGGCCGGGAGGGCAGTAGAAATAGCTGTGGTTGCCCCGCCACTGACGAGGGGAGTAAATAGCGAGGCTGGTCGCTAGCGGCTCGTAAAGCGCAAGGCTGGATGGATTGGACGGTGGCGGATGCGACACGACCCTGACGCGCCAACCTTAATTGCGTGGGACGGGGCTTCCCGACCTGCGGTGCGGCCTGGAAGCAGGCGGGCTGGTGGGGGCTCTGTGTTCCAGCACAGCTGTCATTGGCCTGGAGAGGGAGCCCTTGAGCGGTGCCGTTGTACTTGCAGGGTTCTCGAAACAGAAAAGATGGCTGGGAGAGTGCCCCCAGGTACTTGCACTCGAGCTCTGTTAGCGCTCAGGCCCACATCTGTACGCCAACCACCCCAGGATCCGTCCTGGTCCATGCAATTTGGGAACAGGGAACCGTGTGCGTGCAACATACTCGTACGACAACCGGGCTGTTTGCAACCCCTCGGCGAAATGAACAACTTCCACACCCCACCAGGCACGATTGCCCTTGGATCGCCACAGCTTCTTTCGAGCTCTCAGGGGAGGGGGGGTTCACATTTGCGAAACTCGAGAACTACGCCAAGCGATTGATATCTCACTCCGTGCACCTCATTTAGCCATCTTTACCAGCTCTCCTCTATTCTCGTACAGGCCCAGACTCTGGGGCGACTCAGGCAGACATATCGATCAACAGACCAAGGTCGGGCGCGATTGAAGAAGAGACACCTCGAGGCCGGAAAGATGACGAAAATTCGTGCACATGAGATAATATAATAGATCAGATTTGAATAGCTCTGCCGGTCTCCGTCAACTGGGGCCATTTGTCAGGGCCCCGTGGCAGTTTGAGCTGGGTTCCATAGGTGCCCTGGTACTAGTCACACATTCCTGTCCAGTCTCCCATGACATGCTAGAGTGCCATTGAACTGTAGAAAACCCCGAATAAAGTACAACATGGCGGCCACGGCACGCATCCAGCCAACTAGCGCTCGCGTGCGCGAATACCCCGGGCGTGTTCCTGTCTGCTCATGCGAATGGCCCGGTTGAAGGCGAGGCCAAAGCGCGCGAAGCCGCATCCGCGTCACTGGGCTGCGCCATTCGCCGATGCGGTTGCGGGGCGTCCAATCTGATCCTACTTGTCAGCCTGGCTCATCTCCGAGGATGAGACTATCTTAACATTGCGCTCGTAGAATCGTAGCATCTGGTAGTTCGACACCTGTCAGCAAACGCACAAATGACATTAAATCGGAGATAATGGCGGGCAGAACAACGAGATCCAGTCATGCTGTCGTCTGATCATGTCGCTAAATGGGGTCCCTTCTTAGACTTACTTGTTGCGGGCATCGTTGGTAAATGACCTTGGTCTCGTGCTGTGTCTTTTTGCCGTTCTTCCACGTCAGGTAAACCATGAGCTTGCCCGTGGTCTCATCGTGGCAGGCGTCGATGGATTGAACGTCCTCCTCCCATGAACCTACAGGCGGCTTCCACTCCTTTTCCTTCTTGCTTGCAGGGGGAGTGGCCGAAGCTGGGTGTGAGTCGGCACGCTTGCGCTTGGCGCCATTGGCGGCCCCGGGATTCGCCGAGGGCCTTCCACGTTTCTTGGTCTTCGTGGCGGTTTTGGCATCTTCGAGGATCTTGTCTTCGCCGCCCACAGATGCGAGGTACTCATTGAGAATGTCAGAGGCGTTTTCCCTGATGAGTGTAAGTCTGTTAGTAGAGGCGCAGCGATTCTTGCAGACAGGACAGAACTGCTAGCGCTCGAGGTGACTGGCGACAGCGCCAGTGTTGAAGATACTGCAGCGATAGCAATCACGGTCGCGCTAAGTTGAAAGGCGACAAGGAAAGCTTGGCAAGGCCAAGCCCAACTCAGGGGATGGCGGCATACCTCAGGTTATCCGTGGACTCCCACGTACGGTCCGACTTTTTCTCATACCCCTCCCACTTCACCTCGTATCTGATATTTTGCTGAAGGCGCAGCAGTCAGCAGCGGTGGGGGATGGCGTGCCGTGAATACACAAAACATCACCTACATCGGCCTCGACCCTGTGCGATAGAATCTTCTCAACAATGTAGCTGTTTATCACTAGTTAGAAAAGCCTCAGATCCGATAGAGGGCAGTATTTCGGATATTGGAGAGGCAGGTGGCCTGGGGATGGTAGACGCACACATCGTCGTCCTCGTCTTCGTCCTTGTCGTCTTCATCGTCGTCCTCGTCGTCCTCGTCGCCATTCAGGCCGTTCTGGGCAGCCTTGGGCTCGAGCTTCGTGATATCCGTCACGTCATCATCTTCGTCGTCGCCCTTCAAGGCAACAGAGGCGGAAGTCGATTTGGAGCGCTTGACGCGTGGCGGCGGTGATTCGAAGTCGCCCACATCGGATTGCTCGTCATCGCTGATTGCTACATCGAAAGCGGACAGTGAGCGACTTGAGAATCAGAGATACAGTCTCGAGGGGCAAAGACGCAGGAGCAGGCTTACCTGGCGGCATATTGGCGATGATGGTTGTGGCAAATAGATGGTGGCCGCTTGGTTGAGGGAAAGATTGGTGACAGGCCCGTGTTGTAGATGTGAAGAGCAGCGTTGGGGGAACAAGACGATTCAGTTGGGCAATGGCCGCAATTGCATGTCCGAATGACAGATGGGCGAAGCGCGAGGCTTGAGCGGAGGCGCAATCTGGAGGCGTGACCTCGCGGAAGGGTGAGTGTGATGCGATGGCGGGTGACGCGATGCGATGCGATGCGATGCGATGCGAAGTGCCTCCACAATCCACAACGAGCACCTTCGGCATTAGGTAAGCTGCGAAGGCATTGTACTGGTACGAGGGAACCACAGTTCAGTCGCCCAAAGAAACGCGCCAGGTAGGTATTGATCGCCCAGCACGAAAGCACTAACCAAGAGTGGCGCGGATACGAGTACAGAGTACCTACCTGGCGTGGAAGGACTTTTACGTAAGGCGCTACACCACATCTGGTAATCACCTCCCCTACGAGGGGAAAGTACCTAACGCTGAATTCGAATCGCAGTCTCCGCCGTGCCGCCTACGATACTTGTCAAGGCATTGCGGGCACGGAAACAAGATCGAGTGTCTCCCTGTGCCCAGCTTGCAGTGCACAGACGCCGCCAGATCCATACGAGATGACGGCCACGTACATGATGCTGCCCGGAGGTAAAGTGCAGGATTACTTATCTGCAACCCTAGTCGCCGCCACTTTATTCGTTGACCTCACACGACTCTGCGTTCACGCGACATTAGCGGAGTATAAGTAGTGAGGAACTTGGTGTACTCGTAGCCACCGGGAAGCCAAAAGCGTCTTCATGGAGAGCCCTGGAGCGTTGGGATCATGGGTGTCACTGCTGGTAGGTGCCATTGGACGGGTTGCATTCAGCCCGTACTCATAGGTGGGCGGATTGGTCAGGGTTGAGGGGATGTTGGCAGTTTCCGGCGCGATAAGTACTCGTATTTACATCCCTACTTCACCTGTATTCCAGGTTCTGCCCAAAGTGAGAATGGTAGAGCTTTTAAAAAATTGGCGCAGCGGTTCAGAAAAGGGGAAGTCCAACGTCTGGCGGCAACCCCTTTTCAAGACTTCATCCACCGACAGACAAACTGCGCCCCACTCTGACCTACCAATCTAACCGTGCACGCCGTCTGGTGGCTCGTAGGTACGAGTACGGAGCATGCTTGCACAAACCGTATGCCGCGGGAGAGCACTAACTTAGAGAAAACCGTATTGCATGCCCTGGAGATGTCCATTCCCACAGCGCCGGCCAGGGGACTCGGGACCTGCAGAGCTCGATTGGGGACGTTGAGGGTACCGTCTCTCCATTACTGACTCCAGACTGCGCTGTCATGCACGATCCCGTGCATCTACAATGGATGCGAGGCGCGCGTCGTGGTGGGTGGCGTGCATTATTATCTTATCCCAGCTGAACCCCCCTTTTTTTCCTCAACCTCGTCTCCCTCCCTCACGATCATCGCCATCGCGGCTTCGCGTCACCCGTTTTCTTTTCCGCTTCTTCGTCCGTTCCCTCCGATTGCTTCCTCTGCTTCTTCTGCTGTTGCACCCCCGCGTCGCTCTCACTCAGCACGCGAGATAGCTGCGCAGCTTCTAATGCTGTTCAATCCAAGTAAGTACTAAGGTAGCTCAGTCCTCCGCCGCCACGGCTGCAACCGGTCCAACCTGGTCTGCGTCCTGCTTTTCTAGCCAGCTTTTGTTTGCTCTCTCCTTGGCCTTTGTATGCCCCATGCTGCTGGCTGTTCTCGTGCTCACCTTACTCGCCTCCAGGTTTTTGGTGATTGGCGATTCGGCCGCCCGCTCCTACTTCACCTTCATCTACTCTACCGCTATTGCTCCTTGCGCACAGCACGACGCCCCCAAGATCCGCGGAACGACTTTCTGGCCGACAAACTTCCACCATTCATTGATCCACGGCTTCCGCTGTCTCTCCTGCCTGCTCACTGTCGGCGCCCTCCCTCCGTCCTTCACTTCTAAGTCTCGACACTCGCTTCCGAACCCACTCGCCGCATCTCCAGGCGCCCTTACTCCCTCTTCGCTGTATATACTCGACTGAAGCTGGGCGCGCGCGCGGACACCTGCAACTACTTGCCCCCCAAGCCACCCCCATTTCTGCCCCCAGTCATGCTCGGCCAGTCCTCGCCCTGACGGACTCGGTCTCCTATCACGATTTGCTTCCCATTCGATCCGCCTGCAACTAAGCCAGCCACCAACACCGAACTGGCCGAGTCTCTCGTTTCAACCTTCCGGTCACTATCGCCTAATCTTCCCCCTCACCCGGAAGCGCTCTACTCTTTTCTGTCTAATCATGTCAGAAGCCGCGACCCAGCCGGCCTCAGGGCCCGTCCCAGGGTCTGGCCCCGGTGGCACTCATGGCGGCCGCTCGGGTCCCGTTGCAGCAGATTCGCCCACAACGAAGCCCAGCGCCTCCAAAGACCGAAATTGCCCTTATTGCAACCAGGCCTTTACTTCATCTTCACTGGGTCGACATCTCGATCTTTACATCAAGGAGAAAAACCCCAAGCCCCGGACGGACTGCACGATGTCAGCGCCATTCGCAAGATGCGTGGCACCATTACCCGTCGACAACCCCGCGGCTCGCTTGCCTCTCGACGTGATTCTTCCAACCCAGCCACTCCGACCGCAGTCTCGAGAAGGTCCCCCGCTTCCGACGCCTCCTCGGCCAATACATCTGCCCATCTTGCCATGGGCGCTCATAATACCCTCCCGGGATCCTCCAAATCTAGCACAACAGGCTCTGCTAATCCCAGAGATGGCCAGTACGCCGTTGACCAGTCAGGCACCAATCCCAGCGCAGTGGTTCCGGGCCCAGGGCAGAGATATCCTTTTCAGCCCACTTGGGAGGCCACGGGTGTCATTAACGACATCCCTCCAAACGACAGTGCCGAAGGCCTAGGTCCCGGAAAGTTAGAACGGTCAGATTCCCAGCCTGCCGCAGCCTCACGCGACAACTCTTGCAAGCAGGTCTCTCAGCGCGCACCCAGCAGGATGACCCAAAAGGCACAACTTGACTCCCGTCAGAAGCTAGCAGACGCCGTGGACACAGCTAGGGCGGCCGAGCTGGCCTTGAGGGAGATCTTGAGCTCCCTCCGAGCCGCCAAGTGCGTCACCCCCTTTGTCATGACGGCCCAGTCACCGGTGGGATTCTCGGCTAACCCTGCTGTACAGACAACACATTGGCACGGATTCGACGCCGTTTGATTTCGAACCGCTCTCTCTTGATTTCCCTGCTCTGACTCTCCAATGTCTACAGGCTCCGCCCACCTTGTTCTCTTCGACTCCACACCCGACTTCAACTTCCTGGTCCTTGCAGCCCCCGGGCCAGAAGCAGTATGAGGCCCTCCAGACCTACTTTCGGGGGGAATTTAAGAAGTGGCGGACCACGTGCACAACAGCCACCACGGCCGCTGCGGAGGAGCTGACCTACCCGCCATCGAACACGTACTCCCCGCAGGATATTCATGAGAACATCCGAAAGGCCGAGGAGTCTGCCGCTCAGCTGGAGCACCAAGTCGATGAACATCTGCAGTCTACTTTCAGCGTCTGGGAGCAGCTTGATCCGCAGAGGAAGACTGAGTTGTGGGGTCTTGAGCTGGCTCGCGGCGTGGGTAGGCGGCAGAAGGACGTAGACAAGTTGAAGGGCACGCAGCACGCGCTCAAGCAGGAAAATGCCAACCTCAAAAGCCAGATCGAGCAGCTCAATCGTCTACAGCAGCCACGCGAGTTTCGTATCAGCCCACCTGCCACCCTCCCCATCGATAGTCCCCTGATGAGCTACATGCTGGATCTGGGGGCCCAGGGTCATCGGGGCGTTGGTCTGCACTTGGAGGACCGGCATGTTGACATGAACTCACTTGTTTCCCGGGCTATCGACCGCTGGAAGGCTGTGGTAGTCTCATCCAAGGGGTCCGGCATGACTGCCCAAAAGCCGCTTGACCAGCCAACGCCCATGCCCACCCCAACCAGCGCCACTTCAGCCCCCAACTCGGTCACACCTCAGCCTGGTGCCCAGCATTATCCGCAATCAGGAGACACCTCCCAATCTACCGACACAGCCCCTGGCTCGGGCACTGCGCCATCCAGTGTGCCAGGGGACGAAAACAGTGACCAGGATGCCGATGCTGAGATGGATGAAGATGTAGATTTCACATCGCATCCGATCACCCCTGTTATTGCCAGGCAGCCGCAGCTTCAGCAGCAGCAGCAGCAACTTGATGTGCCTCGGACGCGCGCCACGAACTCTCGCTTGGCTTCCAACCCCGCTTCTAGATTTGCTGTGAATGGAGCAGTAGGGTCGCGTGGCCTCAATATCCGGCAGTCGATGCCCGATATGCACGCGGTGTCTGGGGCTCAACAGCACGCTCCCCCGGTGTTGACCAACGGTGACTATAACGGAGCTGCCCAAGGCGTAGGTGGTGATCCTATGTATATGGACTGATGAGCATGCCCGGCATGCACGAATCTGTTGACTGATTCCGGGAGTGCCAAGGTGCCAGGACCTCGGTGGCCCGCAAAGTGTGATGTCGGCTCTCGATGCTCAGGTTGGTGAGGGCTCGTGGGCCCTGGTTTCGACGATGCACTTCGTTGTCAATAATTTGTAAATAATGGATAATAAACCAGCCCAAAGTTGCCACGCCCATGCAAATGTGCCTTGCGCCAACCCTATAGAGGGGATAAGATCGACATATTCTAAATTCGGTCTAATTGGCGACCTCGCCGAGAAGGCCCTGGACGAACGCGTGAATGTCCACGGCGGTTGCATCTCTGTGTGATCGGTTGACTTTCCGCATTTCCCTGGGTCAGCATGGTGATGGACTTGGATCACCAACCCCCCTAGCAGCTCGTTCAGGTCGTCCGTTTTGCCATTTTCGATACGACACTGCTAACGCTTTATCGTAACTCGTGGAAGCGACGAGCGCTTGACATATACCGTTGCTCTATGGAGTTCATTCTGTCTGCCTTGGTCGGGGTCATTGACCTGAATTTCATATCTTCAAGCGATTCGTCATGTGATCAACACGAGCTGACAGCGCGATGTGGGTAGCCACTGGATATCAAGAGCCCCAGCGAGTCCAAGGGTAATCCACGTACAGCGCCGTGCCTGGCCAGCTCTCGAATACGTTGGCAGAGGACGTTGGGTTTCAAAGGCCCCTCGAGGGAATTCAGATACGCGGCTAGGCCAGCGACGTGGGCGCTGGCCATGGATGTGCCCGAAGCTACGCTCTGCATCGAGCACTCAAGCGGTCAGCACAGTGAGTGAGCGACTGGCATCATTTCTGAACACCGACTCACAGTTGCGTTGGGATGATCGGTCCAGGCTGATTCAATACCCGAAGCTGGCGCATAGATGTCGACAGTCGGCCCCCAGTTGGAATACGACGCCACAGACCCAGAATACTCGACACCGCCGGCTGTGCAGGCACTGGGCTCCGAGGCAGGCGACGTCTGGGCAGCGTCGATGCCCTGGTTCCCTGCCGCCGCCACCACGAACACACCTTGGCGAACCAGGGCGGCAGTCGCGGTGTTCAATGCCACCGAGAGTGGACCGCTGAAGGCCATAACCGCGGTGGCCTGGCATGCTTCGTCAGTCGGTCGTCGAGCGGCATGTCCGTCCTCCTTCCTCCCTCGGAAGAAGGGAACAGCGTGGAAGATGATGGCTGGACTCACCCCTTTCAAGCAGGCCCTGGAGCGGACGTCTGCCTTGACGAAATCGATGCCCTTTAGCACACTCGATATGGACCCACTGCCTCGCTCGTCGAGCACCTGGATACCGAAAAGTTGCGTCCTTTTCGCAAGCCCGTGTATCGCCCCCCCGATCGTACCAGCTACGTGGGTGCCGTGGCCGTTGGGGTCGAGGACAGAAGGATCACCTAGGAATCCGACAAGCTGGGAGGCGCGCCCACCAAAGTCCTGGCATATGAAGTTAGCCAGCCAGGCCCGCCATGTAGTCGGTGAGACAGAGCACCGAGATCTTACCAGGTTATTTTCGTATATGCCCGTGTCAAGGACGTATGAGCATGTATCGGCTCCGGCACTGCTGTGATATGTATAGGCGTGGTCGTCTCCTGAGTGATGAGACACGACACGCAGACCCCACGGAGCTCCAACTTGTTGATCATACGCGGCAGCGGTGACGCGTGCATCCTGCTCGACAAACTCGACATCGGGGTAGCTCTGCACAGAGGCTAGACCAGTGGCATTCAAGCGAACAAGAAGGCCGGGGAATCCAGAGTTGGCGTAAATGTGATCTGGTTCGAGGCGGAGGGACTCGACGATGCCTCCGGGCTGCGTGGGAGAGCAGTGGTCATACAGCTTGACGATGTACAGGTCGGGGACCAGGACAGAAGGGCCCCGGGGTTGGATAAGCAAGGCAGGAGACAAGCGGGTGGCCGGGGCAGCCAGTACGCAAGCCACGAGAGCAGCCGACTGTAAAGCAAGAAGCATGTTGCTACCACTGGACGGGGCGTCGCTCGCCTCACGAAGCCCTGGACAACGACAATGGAAGCTCGAGCGTTGCCGAGGATGTGCGCAGGGTCGTGGGTGGAAAGGAGCACAGGCTACTCAGTTCAATCAAAGAGGACCTCACCGATAATTGAGACAGGACTGGGTATTCCCGCTTCGATATTTGGCAGGCTTCATTCGTGGGTTTGTTTCCATCCGAGCGAGCATTCGGCTTATGTGCAGCGAGCCAGCCAGCAAAAGGCGGCATCCCGCATTCCTGCGGAGCAGACGGACTCGGACGGAAGACATCGTCCAGGCGGAGCGCGCTTGGACAAATACACACGCGGATGACGAGGGCGAACCATTGAATGTATTCTATATCTTCCTGATACGATACGCACCTGCCGCGGGTCTGCTTGTGCGGATCTGCGAATACGTCGCATTGTGAGAGCGCGAGAGCTGGGCGACCAACCGGTGGAAGCCAGCAGCAAATCTGACGATGGCCGGGGCCCTGCAGCTGGAATCCATTGCCCACTCACCAGAGCGATCGGTCTCACTTTACCAGGGTCGAGTCGTCGCAGCAGTGAACGCCAACGTTGATTGCCGAATTACTGCCCTGTCATCCACCTGAAAGACATATATCTAATAGCATGACATATCGCGTATTGGCAGGGCATTAACACCAATGAATGAACCCTATCCCGGGTGCACAGAGGTAGCTTAGACTACACTTGAGGTTCATCAAATTCCAAGCAAGACAGCCGCACCGGCAGATCGCTATACGGTGACTCCCGTACAGCTCCGTCATGGTCACCAACCACGGACCTCACCGCGAGACCATCGCGGGTGGTTTCTTTCCGTCATTGTACATTCTTCTTGCTTCCCCCCTGTACATAACCAGTAGCTTAGCCGTTTCATTTTAAAGAGCCGAAGTCCGTTGGCGTGCGCTTTCAGGTTCGAACATCGTTTTCTTCCAGGGTTAAACTTTGGAATAGTGTAGGATATAGGATAAAATAAAATAACAGACTCTCACATACGACCATACCATCTGGAAAATTCGGGATCCCGTCCGCTCTCCCATAGACAAGCCAGATAGGGCCGGATTAGTAGTTGGGTCGGTGACGACCAGCGAATCCCCGGTGTTGTATGTTTTGTCTTTATGCTTATGCCCTGTGCCGTGCCTGTCAGTAAGGTGACTTGAACTCACCCCTCGCCTGGTTCTTTTCTGTTCTTATCACGAGTATTTTATCACTGCTTCTTCTATTTCATTTTCTTTCGCCCCACACTGTACCCCTGGCAGTGCCGCGGCCCCGTCAGTCGAAGTCCCGTCTTAACGTTAATATTTCATATCGCAACTGTGCTTTTGCAAGCTTCATTAATGCTAT
This sequence comes from Hansfordia pulvinata, assembly GCA_006538405.1. Taxonomy (NCBI): domain Eukaryota; kingdom Fungi; phylum Ascomycota; class Sordariomycetes; order Xylariales; genus Hansfordia; species Hansfordia pulvinata. Next base: position 3,171,949 of record BJKQ01000004.1, read on the forward strand.
TCTTGAATACAAAACCGTTTATACTATAACCCCGCCTCGGAGCGAATGCTGCGCCCACCACACTGATTGCTTCTGCTTCGTTAATAGCTGCGTCTAATAAGGCCGATAAATAGACTGAAGACTAAGGGGCAGATGGTGTTGTCACATCAAAGAGCGGAGAGTCCTCCCGGACGAGCCCGATCATCGGGCTATAGTAGTCTGGATTGGCCTTGTTCCGTGGAGGGATTTTCACCCGGTCGTATATTTTACTCGCTTATTCCACCGCTCGGCCGCGCCCGTCGTAGTCTCGACCTGGGTTGAACGGTAATATAAGCGTACTTAATTAACAGGGTTGAAATGACTTACCTTAAATATATAGTTCTATTGATTAACGTGCGTTGGAATTATTTCAAATAATGCAGTTGACTAGAAAGATTACACCGAAATTTAGAAATTTATTTAAAATATTAAATTAAATGCTTTTGAACAGTTACCCTTTATTAATTAAACCTTGAATCCGAATCAACTTATATATCGATTTAATAATCCCGGCTAAATCGTATAACATGATGATAGAAAAATGCATATATTTATTAATTAAAATTTTTTTAAAATGCGTATAAATACACACGTACGAATATAAATGAATATTCATTGAAAACGAAGCTAAAGTTAAAATGCTTAAAGTAATAATAATGACTTTAACCACTTTAAGTGTGGCGTAACGTGGGTTACGATACTTAATTCAATTACTTATATCGAGCTTTTTATAATAATTATAATAAAGGTTTTAAAACTAATCTATATAAAATTAATTAAGCTTCTTAATTATTAGGAAACTACCGTTGATGTTTAATATTCAATAATTCTTAAAACTTATTATAATACATTGAATTAATAATTATATATCAATTTTTTTGAAATTTTTACTTAATTCGCTTATATTTAAAAAGTCATTTAATTACACAGTGTTTATATCAAATAATAATTTAATGATTCATAATATATGACTTAAAAGTATAATCTTAATTTAAAGAAAATGTGAATTAATCTCGAAAATGAATTTACACTTTTTACTTCTTTAACGGGAATTGATATAACTTATAATGATACTATTATATTTAACTTCAAGTTACGTCTCCGGTGTTGAGACTAAAGAAAAAAAGCCGTAAAATCCGTTATAAGGTATAAATAATTAGTTACGGGTTAACACTTTATTATAAAGTTAAGTTTTAATCTTTTAATAATTAAGGTTTTATTTATCAACGACCGGTGGCTCGTTGAACGCTTATATCCGAATCAATATTAAGTCGTTTAAAAATGATAATATTTAACTTTAATTTAACAACTTCTTTACTTATATATCCTTGATTTATAAGTTATATTCACTTTTTACATTATTTGAAAAAAAGAATTATAAGGCTTTACTTATAATATTAAAATTGAAAATTTATTAATCTTTTTTAAATTTATTAATAGCTTATAAAGTGATAAAAACTTAATAATAATACAAGCATAAGCTTACAGGTATATTGAATTATATAATACTTATAAATAAGTGCTATATTTAATAAAAAGATTACTTATAATTTTTATATTTTTAAGATTTAAAGACCGACGTGAATTAAGATTGAAACTATTAATTAGATATCTATAATTAATTAAAAGTAATTACTTAAAAGTGACTCACGTAGAATATTAAACTTTACGAGATTATTAATTTAAATAAACTATATAATAAGTATTATTAAATGATTAGGTTTTATAAGTTACTTTAAGTTCTTCAAGTTCTTATAAATAAACTTATTGAATTTTATTCTTTGAGATACTTTTATATTACTAGAATCTATATACTCATGAGCCTTTAATGAAAATCAAAAACCAGTACTAAATAATAATTATAAGTAAAATAAGGTTTTATAAATGATAAGGTTTTATAAATGTAAAGATTAGTAATTCAAATAAAGTCTTTATTAGAAATATAGCTTAAGCTTATTTACAAGTTAACTTATAGATTTAAAAATTTAAACTTAAAAGTAAGAAAAACATAAACTAAGTACATTAATTATATTATAATGTATCATTTTAAGTAGAAGATATTATAATAAGTAAAAAATATTATAATAAGTAAAACGAGTTAAATAAAGTATACTGAGTTATATTAAGTGCAATGAGTTATTAAGTGGATAATCTTATATTCAATATAAGAAATCAAGTTAAATCGAAGTAAACGTGAGAAAAATTTAAATTTTTGAATATTTAAACTTAATATTAATAGAAATTATATTAAGTAAAAGCTACTATATTAAACACATCCAATTCAGTTAATTAGAACAGAACATATAAGCTACTTAAATTATTTCGTTTAATTCAGTTTTTATTAAATTACTATTTAATTAACTTAATTAAGCTTATTATTAAAGTTAATTTCCAGCTAACTTCAGTTAGCCTATATAAGTTACTCGCTTTTCAACTTGAATCCGTGCAAATTAAATTTATATAAATCCAGACTTATATAAGTTACTTAACTTATTTATTTCAAGTAGCTTATACGAGCTTAAGTTATTTATAAGTTAATTAAAAACTTAATTTATTAAATCTCATTATAAAAACCTCTTTATCTTACTTTAAAGATTACCGTATATTTATTAAAAAGATAATATAAGTTAAATTAATTTTACTTAATATTATAGAACCAAATAAGATTTCTTTTAATTTCATCAACTTTTTCCTAATTTGGTTTAATAAACATGTTTTTCTTTTTTATCATTTTTATTTTGTTTCCTGCTTTAAAATGTGGTATATTTAACTTAACTCGTTTTACTTCACTTAATTTATTATCGTTAACTTTTAATATAATAACCTTATAAAATAAACTCTTTATAAGATAAATTAAGTTAAAGTGTATTAATCCGTAAGTTAAGTTTTACTAAGGTTCGTATTATTAATCATAAGTTTTAAGTTAACTTATAAGTAACTCACGTGAGTTACTTTAAGTTACTTATAAGTCAACTCACGGATTTAAAGTTTCAAACTTAATAAAATTTTAAGCAGTTTTATGAGATATTTTTCTTATAATTAAGTGAGATAAGTAACTTAAATGTATTTAAAGTGAATCAATTTAAGTATTATATATATATATATATATATATAAGTTTAATAAAAGTTAACAGAATTTACTTTAACTTTTTAAAACTTAAAATTCATATAACTTATTTTATTTATTTAATCATCCGAGTTATTTAATTTAATCAACTTACTTTAGTATTTTTAATGTTTATTAACTTATATAATCTTACTTTAATTTACTTACCTTATTAACTTACTTTAACTTACTTTGTTTTCTTAGCTTATATTAACTTATTTTAACTTAAATCTATTAACTTAACTCATTCTTAATATCCTTTAACTTATTTAACTTACTTCATCTTTTATAACTTATAATAACTTATATATATTAATAAATACTCACTTTGATTTACTAGGCTTATTTTAAATTATAATATATTTAACCTAATTTTTCTTTTTAAACCCCTTTATAAATAGTTTAAACTAATTAGTTTTACTTATATAAATAAGTTTAATTCATTAAGAGTTAAATATAATTAAATAACTATAAAACCGTGAGTTAACTTATAAGTAACTTGGACTTACGTGAGTTATTATCAAGGTTAATATTATAAATCATGAATCTTAAGTTAACTTATAAGTAACTTACGTGAATCATTTTAAATCCGTGATTTTACTGATTTGTATGAATTTAAATTAGTAAGGTGAGTGATTAACGTGAATTTAATTTACTTTAAGTTACTTATAAATTAGCCCACGGATTTAACTTATTTAATTTTAATTAATAAAATAACTAATTATCAGGGTTGGTATTATGAATCATGAGTTTTAAGTTAACTCATAAGTAACTCCCGTGAGTCACTTTAAATCAGTATTTTTATTAACTCGCGTGAGTTAACTCACATGAATCATAAGTTACTTTAAGTTACTTATAAGTTAACTCACGGATTCAAAATAAGCATATTTTAAGTATAAAACTGTATAAAAAATATAAAAAGTATAAAAAGAGATGTTATTTTTTTAATAATACACTATTAAAAAACAATTAATAAATAAAAATAATTAATTAAATTTAAACTTAAGTTTAAATAATTATTTAAATTAAGGCTAAGTTATTCGTATTAATTATAACTAACATAAGTTAAAATTAAGCTTAATATTAGTTATTATATTAATTAAAATAAATTACCGTGAATCCGTGAATTAACTTACGAGTAACTTAGATTCATGTGAGTTACTTTAAATCAATAAGGTGAGTAACTCATGTGAATTCGGATTCACGTGAGTTATTAACTCACGTAAGGTTAACTCGAGTTAACTCATTACCAACCCTGCTAATTATAAGCTTATATTTAACTTAGACTTATTAAATAAATTATTTAAATCTTTTACATACTTTATTTATTAATATAACTTAATACCATAGTTTTTATTTATTATATTATATTATTATTTATTATATTAATAATGAATTATTTGAAAATATACTTTATTTATAACTTTGATATTAAATTATAACAAACTTTAATACCGTAAGTCAATTTATAAGTAATTAAGACTTATATAAGCTACTTTAAATCAGTAAAATGAGTAACTTAATGAATCTGAATTAAAGGGGTGAGTAACTCACATAAATCCGGATTCATGTGAATCGGATTCGAGTTAACTTGTTACTAACCCGGGTTGTTATTAACTCACGTGAGTTACCTGGAGTTAACTTATTATTACTTTAATCAATATCAAGCTTTATATAAGTGAATAAAGCCTTTGAGAAAGCTTTAAATAAGATTTTAATAAGATAGAAGCTGATATTTATAGTATTAAAGAAAATGGAGATTAATAATTTAGTTCACTTTAAGTAATTACTTCGTGTAAAGTATTATATATGATATAATAATTATTAAATTAAGTTCAACGCGGTATAAGTCGTACGCTCGTGGATTATTAAATTTAAAACTTAAATATAAAACGGAAACAGAGAAACTCATATAAGAATTATAATAATAAAAGCTATAATTTAACTTTAATAAGTATAAAAAAGATAAATTAAAGAATGATAATAAAAAAAGTAAGCAAAATAAAATTAGGAAAAAAAAGATCTTTAAAACGTATCTTCTTAAAACCAGTATTCACTTTAATACAGGGTTAATAATATAAATCATGAATCTTAAATCGATTCATGAGTAACTCAGGTGAATCACTTTGAATCAGTGATTTTATTAGTTCATGTAAATCCGGATTCACGTGAATCTGATTTATATGAATCTGAATCAGTAAAGTGAGTAACTCACGTGAATCCGGATTCACGTGAATCGGATTCGAGTTAACTTATTACTAACCCTGCTTTAATATAATAAATACTCATTTATACTCTTTTTCTTAATCCATTTTCTTTTCTTTAGTCTCTTTTTAATATTTCTTTTCACTCTCCATTGCTTTTTTAACACCTTATTTTACTTTTTTATTCCTTTTCCTTTTTATTATCCATTTTACTCCATTTTATTTCCGCGATTAAATAATTGATTAATCTCACTTTTTTATGTTTACTGTTAAATCCCATTTCACTTCTACTTTCTTCTTTTTTTAGTTATTAATAGTGTTTATAATAGGTTAGTACGAGTTTACTTACGTAAGTCAAATTAGAGTTATTATGAATTTATATAAGTGACTTACTTCATTGATTTAAAATAACTCCCGTGATTGTAAGCTGTTTACAAGTTAACTTACGAATTCACGGTATTTTACATCGATGAATAAAATTATGAATATTAAGATTTAGTATAATTTATATTAATTATTATAAATTCTTATAAATTAAAAAAATTATACGTATAAACATAATTATAAAGTTTTAATTTAAATAATTTATTACACTTAATAATCATTAGTTTCATAATACATTATTTAAAGAATATCTTTACTTATATTATTAATACTGTCTTAAACTATTCAATACTGTTTAATTCTTTATTAATGTTTTCAAAAGAAGAATTCATAACTTAGCTTATAAATAACTTAAGTAAATTATTAATCAAACTTTAAGTAACTTAAATTTATGTAGATTAATTGAAATATTGATTTAACGTAATTCACGTGAATTACTTATAAGTTAACTTAAGAATTATAGCTTAAAAAGTTAATTTTATTTATTAGTTTAATTTACTTATATATTAACTTTTATTATTAACACATATATCTTAATTAAAGATATTTTTATAACATTCTGCTCTTCGTTTCATTATAAACATAATTTACTTAATATATTAAATTTTTAAGCTCTTTTCAATTAATAAGTAAACTTACACTCTTAAAGTATAAAACAAACCTTTAGCTTTTTTGTTTTAAAGTATTCTATTGAAAATGTTTAACCTTTTTTTATATTCGAAATTGATTTTAAACCTAAGTTATTAATTAAGTTGTTTATAAGCAGGGTTAATAATGAGTTAACTCGAATCCAATTCATATAAGTTACTCACCTTATTAATTTAAATTTATATGAATCAAACTCACTTGAATCCGGATTTCTATGAGTTACTCATTTTTTTAATTTTAAGTAACTTATATTAATCTGAGTAACTTCTAAATCAACGTACGGATTTATATATAATTAATAATTTGATATTGAATAAGTATTAACTTACGGACTTTTATATAATTGATAATACTGAATACTGAATAAGTATTAACTTACAGATTTATATATACTTAATAATATTAAATATTATATTATTTTAATTTAATTGGTTTTGCTTAAAATAACCCGGTTTACTTCATGTAACTACTTTTACTTAACTTAATTCGTAAGTTATTAAGATAAGTAGAATGAATTAAGTTATTTCGGTTTATATTATGTTATTCGCTTATATTAACTTAATTGATCTCACTGAAAACGATTTATTATACTTAATAAATTTTACCTAATATATTATTTTACTTATTATAATTTATTTCACGTTACAATCTAGTTTATTTAATATAATTTATTATACTTAATAAATTTTACCTAATATATTATTTTACTTATTATAATTTATTTCACGTTACAATCTAGTTTATTTAATATAATTTATTATACTTAATATACTTTTTCTTACTTATAATACTTCGGTTTACTTAATATACTTTATTCCACTTACTTTAATTTATTTTACTTAATGACTTATTTTAAGGTAAACTTTATAGAAAGTCGTAAGTGGGAATTTTTGAAATCCGTGAATTAATTCATGAATAACTTAAAAATAACTTATATAATTTAACAAGCTGATTTAAAGTAACTTAAACTCACGTGAGTTACTCACTTTATTTATTCAGACTTATATGAATCAATCAAATCACTGATCTAAAGTGATTCACGTGAGCTACTTATTAATTAACTTAGGATTTATGATTCATAATACTAACCCTGTTTATAAGTGAAAAAGCGTTCTTAAATACTCTTAGTATTTTTTAATCTTATTACCGACACGAGAGAGATTAAGGAAATTAAATTGATTAACCTTAATTTATTTTAGATTCATATAAATCAGATTCACGTGAATCCGGATTTATATAAGTTACTTGCTTAACTGATTTAAAGTAACTTACGTGAATTTAAGTTACTTATAAATTAACTTATTGATTTATATTATTTAATTTTAACTAATATATTAATTAATTATAAGCTTAATTTGAACTTAAAGTAAATCTAAATTATATAATTATCTTTAATTTACTTATTTATCTGTTTTAAACCTAAATTTCAAATTCTTTTAATTAATTTTAATTATTTATATAATATATCATTTTAAATACGTCCTTTTTTATACCTTTTATACTGCTTTTAAACTTAAAATTGCTTTTTTAAATCCGTGAATTAACTTATAAATAACTTAAAGTAACTTACATAAATTAATAAGCTGATTTAAAGTAACTTAAATTCACGTGAATTACTCACTTTACTGATTGAAATTCATATGAATCAGTAAAATCACTGATCTAAAGTGATTCACGTGAGTTACTTATAAATTAACTTAAGATTGATAATTCATATTATTCACCTTACGTATTATATCGTTTTTTACTTTACGTATACGGTATCATTATACTTATTACTTTACTTAATACTTCACTTATTATTAAGGTTAATAATCAGTCAATTAAAGTTAACTTACGTGAATTATTTACCCTTTTTTCAGATTCATTACGTTACTCACCTTATTAATTTAAAGTAACTTAAGTGAATTTAAGTTACTTATAAATTAAGTCACGAATGCGCGGTACTTAATAGTAATTAATATATTAACTCAATATAACTTATAATAACTTTCATTTACTTCATATTAGCTTAAAGTAGTTTTATATTTAAGTAATACTTTTTTCTTAACTTAATATAAGTATTTTATTAAATTGTTTTATTTATAGTAGAAACTGAATGCTATTTAAAGATTAAATCTTACACGTTCTTACGTATAAAGTCTTTAAACTTTTCATATAATTAAAACTTTTAAATCCGTGAGTTAACTTTTAAATCACTTAAAGTAATTCATATAAAATAATGGCTTTATTTATAACTACCTAAACTTATATAAATCAATAAATTTACTGATTTAAAGTAACTCACGTGAGTTACTTATAGGTTCACTTAAAGTTTAAGACTTATATTATTAACTCTGCTTATTAATATACTCTTCACTTTTTATTACTTTATGTTATCTTTTTATAAGCTGTTTTTAAATTATGAATAGTATTATAATAAAAAACGTTTTAAAACTACCTTTATTATTAAAACGAGAAGTATAAAGAATACAGTGTATTAAACAAGTATTCATTAACTTCGCACTTCTTTTAAACGCTATCTTATTAACTTAAAAAGAGTAATAAAACGATCATTACGGTACTTTTCTTAAATTCAACGAGCCGAAAACGCGTGAAAGTAAATAGTTTTTAAAATAATTTAATAAGAACGAGCTTTAATTAAATAAGGCATCGTTTTAAATTATTTTTACTTATTCTTAATGCTATGAATTTAAAATGATGATAAGATTTTTTAAATGATTTAAGAAATAGATTAAACTTTAATTACTTTATTTAAAAATAAATAAGTTATTTTATAAAAAAAGTTTAAGTATTCATTTTAACCTATTAATTTAAGAGTTAAATTTATAAGTTTATACGATATGATAAATACTTAATAAATTCTGATTAATATATCTCACAAATAATCTTTAAGATCACATTTATTAAAAATATTAATGTTAAATTAATAACTTAAACTCTTATATTTAAAGCGCTTTTTTTTATCCTTAAATTTAATAATTTATTATAAACATCTTATTATTAAGTGATGAAAATTATTATAATAAATAAGAATTTCAGTTCACGTTAAAGTTAAGTCTACTTATAAGTATCGTTTCTTTTTATATAAAGTTTAAGATTTATTAAGTATTAAAATCTGAATTAACTCTGTCTTTAATATTATTATATTATTAAAGTATGCTTATGTATATTCTTACTTTTTTCCTTATAAATCATGAATTATATATAGCTTATTAATTTATTAAGGATTAATAATACAGTACTACTCAAACTAATAGTGATATAATTATGTTTTAATAAACACTTTAAAACAATAAAATAAAATAAAAATAATAAAGAAGATTTAAAAGGTTATACGTTTTTATTTTTATATGAAAATTGACATTATTTAATAAATAGAAAATCGTGTAATAAATAATAGTTTTACTTTTATATATGATAAGCATTAAATCACTTAATAAGTCACTCACGTACGTGATTTTAGATCTGTGATATTACTAATTTATATAAGCTTAAGTTACTTTCAATTAAATTATTAACGTATTTAAATTATCTTAAACTACTTAAAAGCTATTTATATCCTTAAAATTTTAACCTTAATTAATTATAAAGTGCATATTTTAACGTGAAGTGTAATATAAAATAACTTTAAAGGATTATTTATTAAAATAAAAGTAATATATAAATTAATGTAATAAAATTAAACGAATAAATCTTAAAATTAAGATAAGTTTTTTAAAAATAAAAAGAGTACTTCTAATCAAATTAAAATATGATTAAAACATATCTTAACAAGAAATTTATGTTAAATCATATTCAAGTAATTATATCCGTGAGTTACTTAATTATTATTAATAATTATAATTCTTATATATCACATTAAATAAAAATGTTAAGTAACTTAATAAATTTAAATTAAAAAGTTATGTTAACTACGGAAGTAATGATTTTACGTGGTTTAACTTAAGGTAACTTATTATATAACTTATAAAATTATTAAAATAACTATAAGGTAAACGGCTGCGTTGATTTTATCACTTTTCTTATTAACGGGCTGAGCGAAATATTTTATAAATTAAGAATAAGAAGTTAAACCTTATATTAAAGTGATTTTCGTTTTGAAACTTTATAGCTTTTACTCATTTATTTACTTATATATCTTTATTAATTTTATTTCATAAAGTTCGTTAAACTACTATTTAACTAAATATATATTAGGTTTTTTAATACCTAAAGTATATATAAAATTATATTTAATAAAAAAATAAGATTCCGGATAGCTTTAATAAGATAAGATTCCTTATTTATTTAGCTTGTTTATTAATAATTTATTATTTAAAAAGTTTATTAATGAATTTATTAATATTATAGATCTTATTTCTTTCTTAAACTCGACTTATAATAAAGTTAATACGTTGCAAAAATCAAAGTAAACATGAAGATAAGTTAAAATAATGATTAATTTGATTTTAAACCTTAATTTTTTAAATAAAGTTAAATGTTTAAATAAGATATTTAAAGCCTATATTCGAAACACTTAATAAACCTTTTGTTATATTATAAAGCGAGTCTTATATCTTTTTACCGAAAGGAATGTTTTATTTCTTTAAAATAAAGGTTTAAATAAAACTTTATAATTAAAAACTACAGTTAAAGAAAATATCGAAGAATATATTATAAAGAGATAAACTTTTAATTTATCCTTTATACTCCTTTAATTTAGTATAAGTACTTATAAGTAATACTTTATTAATTTAAAGTTTAAATAACTTTATTTCTATATTCAAAGGGGAATTAAGAGATTAAATAAGGGTTCTCTTAAAATATTTCATCCTTTTTAAGTTTAAGAGCTAGTAAACATCTTTTTCTCTTTAACCTTAATTAACATTATAATGAATTACTTTTAAAATCATATTCTTATTTTTCACTTATCACGTTAAGTAAACACTGTTAAACGTATCTTTAATTTAATTATTTAAAATTAGTTAAACCTATATTTATTATATATCAAACTTTTTATTATTTAAATAAAACTTATGAAAAATGTAAAAAGAAAAACGATTATACTATAATTAAAATTGAATTATAGATCTTAAGTTTTAAGCAGGGTTAATAGTTAATAAACTCGATTTAACTTACGTGAGTTATTAACTCATGTGAGTTCCTTACTTTATTAAGTTAAAGTAAATTATATGATTTTAAGTTACTCGTAAGGTAACTCACGGATTCACGGTAATTTATTTTAATTAATTAATTAATTAATACAAGGCTTAATTTAAATTTAAATTAATTATAGAAGAAACAATATAACTAAAAGCTAATATACCTATTAATATGAACGTTAAGTTAAACTTAATGGGTTAATTTTATTTATAAATTATTTTTTAATAATATATTGTTTTTAAAAAAATCTCTTTTTATACTTTTTATAAAATCTTATACTGAGAATCTCCTTATTTTAAACCCGTGAGTTAACTTCAAAGTAACTTAAAATAATTTATAATTTATATGAGTTAACTTATGTGAGTTAATAACTTATATAAATTAAGAAAATTAATGATTTAAAGTAATTTACGTGAGTTACTTATAAGTTAACTTAAGATTTATATTTTATAATATTAACCTTAGTTTTAAAATAACTTAAAAGTGACTCACGTAAGTTATTATATAATAATTAAGGTTAAAACCATAAATCATGAGTTTTTAATTAACTTATAAGTAACTCACGTAAGTTACTTTAAATTAAAGATTTTATTAACTCACGTGGGTTATTAAGTTATATAAGTTAACTTATATGAATTTTAAGTCATTATAAAATAAGTTAATAACTCACATACGTTACTTTAAGATACTTATAAGTTAACTCACAGATTTTAAAAAGTATTTCTCAAGTATACAGTTATATAAAAGGTACAAAAAAATTCTTTTTAAATAATATATTATTAAGATAATAAAGATTTAAATAAAATTAATTCTTAATAACTTAAATTTAAGTTTTCTTTAATAAATAAAGCAAGTTTATTTTAATAAAACTAGTATTACTTTATTTAACTTTAATTAAAGCTTGATATATATTATTTTATTGAATAAAATTAAATAACATGAATTTAAGAGTTAACTTACGAGTAACTTAAATACACGTAAGTTACTTTAATTAAGTAAGTAAGTAACTTACGTGAGTTACCTTAAATGAATCTGAATTAAAAGGGTGAATAGCTTATATAAGTTAATAACTCACGTAAGTTAACTCGAGTTAACTTATTTTTAACCTTAATAAGAATTAACTTTATTAATTAACGTGAGTTATTAACTTACGCGACTTAATTAACGTGAGTTATTAACTTACGCGACTTAATTAACATAAATCTTAATTTACTTATAATTAAGCTATTAATCTTAATTAATTACTTTAAGTTATTTATAATTTTAATTAAAGATTAAAAGTGTTAAATAAAGTAAAAAATCTTTATAATATTAAAATTTATATTAAGTAAACCTTAATAAAATAAGCTTAAAATAAGATAATTTATATACGTTTTAAATAAGTTATAAATCTTAATTTAAAACATTTATATAAGCTTGTTATATTGATTTAAGTGAAAAAATAAAACTATTAATATAACGTACGGTTAACTTGAAAATGTTTAAATATTAAGTTAGCTTTAAAGAAACTTAAGAAGCTGGTTTAAATAAGTGGCCTTATTAACACGCGTAAGTTAAAGTTCTTTTATAAAAGTTAATTAATTTACATAAAGCACTTAAAGCTTTTTAATTAACCTTAAAATTTTTCAAAACGTAAATGTCTTTAATTAAGTGGTAAATAATAAAAAGAAAAATACATTTATCTTTTATTAAGGTTAATAATAAATAACCTTAAGTTAACTTATATAAATTATTAAGTTACGTGAGTTACTGACCTCTTTAATTCACATTTATATAAATTAAATTTATATAAATCCGGATTCACGTGAGCTATACACCTTATTAACTTAAATTCATATGAATTAATAGAATCTTTATATTTAAGATAATTGACGTAGGTTACTTATAAGTTAACTTAAAACTTATAATTTATATTATTAACCTTCTTTTAAATATATATATAAAAGAAAAATATTATTAAGTAAACTTTAAAGATAGAAGAAAAATGTTTATTACTCGTTAAGTGAAGTTACAGCCTAATTTAAAATAGTTTTTATCTTAAAATAAAGTACATTGAAACCGGAAATTAGACTATTAATAATCCAGATTTAAGCAAGTTATTTTAAATTAAACCAGTAACGTATATAAGTTGAAACTTATGTAAGGTACCTTATATAAGTTAATATAAGTTAAACTACTATCAGTCTTAATTTAAATGTAAATCTTATAAATTTTATAAAGTATATTATATTCTTTAAAACTATAAATAAGCTAAATCCGATAAAATCAAGTTTAATAATAACTTTTTATTAACAATAATAAAATAATAATACTTAATTCTTTTATCAAAATAAGTAAGACTTAATAACACTTATTAATAATACGTGTTAAGTATAAGAACAGTAAATTTATAATATAATAATAAAAAATATATAATATTATATATAATAAGTTCTTAAATTTAATCTCACATGATTTATATAATCATATTAAAAGCTATATTAAATCTTTTATATTAAAAACCAATCAGTATATTTTATTAAAGACTATTAATAGTTCAAATTAAAGTATTAATTTCAGTAAATTTTACTACGTCACCTATACTTAAACCTTCGGCCTTTTTTTGTGTGTATAATAAATTTTAAAGAATAAATAAATAATATCTTTAATAAGTTTAATTTAATAATTAAAACTTATAAGGTAAGTAAGCGACGCAGTTCTTCTTTATTTAAACGTTTAAGTAATAGTTATATTAAGTATTTTATAAAAAGTTAAGTAATTAAATAATTTAAGTAAAACGATTAATAAAGAAAAACAAGATTAAGTGAAGTAAAAGAATATTCATTAAAGATATAAAGCAGCGAATTGACTTGTTTTATTAAGATATGTATTATTAAGATTAAAGTTAAATTCATAAAGTATAAGTTTTAAGTTAACTTATAAGTTACTTACGTAAGTTACTTTAAGTTTTTAATTTTATTAATTCGCGTAAGTGAACTTATATAAGTTTTTAATTACTTAAACATAGCTTAATAACTCACGTGAGCTACTCTGAGCTACTTAAAAGTAAGATTAATAATAAGTTAACTCGAATCCGATTCATATAAATCCGGATTCACGTGAGTTACTCATCTTATTAATTTAAATTTATATAAATCTAAGTTACGTGAATTTAATTCACGTGAATCCGGACTTATATGAATCCGGACTTATATAAGTTCCTTACTTTACTGATTTAAAGTAACTTATATAAATTTAAGTTACTTATAAATTAACTTAAAAATTTCAATTAAATTAAAAACATTAAACATTAAAGTATTATAATCTTTTTATATATGATAAGCAGGGTTAATAATAAGTTAACTTAAATCCGATTCACATGAATCCGGATTCACGTAAGTTACTCACCCTTTAATTCGGATTCATATTTAATTACTTATTTTACTGGTTTTACTGATTTAAAGTAATTAATATGAATCTGAGTTATTTATAAGTTAACTCACGGATTCATATATTTTAAAATAATGAATAAT